>JAQGCY010000980.1:0-12828 GCA_034700645.1 Xenylla mediterranea | reverse complement strand
TATTTCTTGAGTGAGTTTTATTTTTTACAGAGATAGTAAATATAGTAATACATACATACATACATACATACATAAAAATAATAGTTGGTTGGTCTTGGTTTTGTTGGACAAAAAAAAAGAAAGCCAGGAAAGAAGATACATGGGTTTGGTAAGTTTTAGCTTTCTTTTTTTTTTGTTTTCTATCTCCGTTATGTAAGTAAGTGATGAGTAAATCTAATATCGTATCGTAACTTTGTGTGTGTGTGTATCTTTAGTCAGAGGTCATACGTTACACTACATTACTATTCTTTTTGGTTTTCTTTCTGGAATGTGAATAGAATATAGAGTAGGAAGACATACAGTGAACAGAGAACAGAAGTAAAGTAATAAAATTTATTGACTTAAGGGTGCACTCTTTTTCTTCAAGTTAGTCTTAGCAGTTCCTTCAAAATAAAACTAAGTTAAGTCCACAGTCAACAGTAGTGTATTTAGAAAGCAAAAAAAGGGCTACTAGCTACACATATGTACTATAAAATAAAAATCTTAGAAACCTATTTTCTGAGCTCGTGGTAAATCTTTTTAGTTTTTGTTTGTTTCTACATGGTACCTTACATACAAGTATTCCACTATTACATAAATATCAAAGTGTGACAGTTTTAAACCTTGGGTTTTTATATTGAGATTCTTATTCTTATGTCTATGTGAAGTGTGTTGAGTTTAGACTAAAAGTGAACAAACGATGTTTGACTTGACTCTTTTTCAATGGTTTCATGTTCATGGAATGAGAAATTATTTGTTGCATGAATGAAATGAAATGAAAAGAAATGAGTTGCATTTATTTTCATATGAGGAAAAGCACACTCAGAAAGGAAGTTAGCGTTCAGGAAAGAAAGTTTTTCTTTCCTTTTTATCTTTACTTTTCTGTTTCTCTCCAGTAGAAAACAAAAAAAACCTGTTGTTCTGATTGTTTTCATAAACTAATTGAACCGGATTGTTTAAGAAAAAAAAAAAACTTTTTGTTGTGTATGTATACATATGAATTTATATATTTTTTGTTATATTATATTATTATGTTTACCTGGGTTATTTTTTTATTTGTTCCGAAAGAACTGCAGCATGTAGGCAATTTATTCTTTCTTTCTCTCTATCTTATTTTTTAGAGGTCTTTCTAGACAACGATGAGAATAAATGGCATGTTTTATTACTCCTATTTCTGCATGAGATTGAATTGCTTTCCACTGTCATTCGGCTCCAGCAAAAAAAAAATAACAGAGTAAAGTATTGTAAGTACAAGTCAACTCCTATAAACCCACGTGGTTTCAGTGACGTCAGAGCACTACAAAAGTGCACCGGCACACACCTATTTCGCAACTCCCACACGAAACATAAACCGGGTGGGAAAAAATTCTTAAAATGTTACTTCTTAATTAAAGTTCTGAGGTACCAATTATTTATTTACTTGGTGCCAATTACTAAAATACTGATAACAATTAATCAATCAATTGTTGTCAAATAATCAATTACTTGGTGTCAATTACTGCGACTACTTACTCAATTACTGCGACTACTTACTCAATTACTGCCACTAATTAATCAATTCCTTGTTCCGAATTATGAAATTGCTTAACCAGTATTGGTATCAATGAGAAAATAGCGAACAAGCGAAAGTATAAATCGATGGAAAATTGCATTTTTGCGAAGAATTAGTATGATGAGATACATTAACATAGTAGATATTGGATTTTTAAGCTAATTTTAACTGCAGAACTGATTTCCTATAAACTTTAATGATAAGTATTTACACTAATTAATTGTCTTTAATTAGAGTCATCAGTTAGAGCTGATATGTATTTACTGGCTAATTTAGAAGCGTATAGCACTGACAATGCTTACATTCAAAAACCAAAAACAATGCCCGTGTCCAAGTGTTATTAATCTTAGAATATAGTATAGTATAATTACAGTTAACAAACTACATTAATTAATATTCCATTTTCGTATTCATCGGATAAAAACTTTTATAAAGAATTTTTTTTTTGTTTACTAGTAGTCAAGTAATTGATCAATTGGAACGAAGTAGTTGGTTATTTATTTTACAAAAAGTAATTGATTAATTTGTACTAGAATCTTATTATCAATAAGATTTTAGGAATTTTCTCCAACCCGTAAATTTCGGATGGGAAGTTGAGAAATAGGTGTGTGCCGGTGCACTTTTGTAGTGCTCTGACGACTCTGAAACCACGTGGGTTTATAGGAGTTGACTTGTACTTACAATAGGTTTCTAAGTTTTAAACAGAAACCTTGTAAGAACAAACAGTTGGAGAAAATAAAGTTTTGTTTGGTTTCTCCATCTATAAACACACACATGAGAATATAAAATTAATCTTAAGTTTTGTAAGGTTTCACTGCTAACTTCAATTACATTTTGTTTGTTTGTTTACGTGGATTTTAGATATGACAATATTTGTATGAATTTTGGATATGGATATGCAATTATGTTTATAATTATGATACGTTTGGTATGTATGATGAGTGAAAGAAAGTTCTTAAAACTAAACTGAACTTCTTTTGTTGGTGGTTGGAGGGAGAGAAATGTAATGTAATGCTTTCTCTATTCCAATTTCATTTCACAATTTAGCAAGATATTTTTTTGGGTAGAATTTGGTAGACAGTTCGGCGCTCACTCGCTCGCTTGGTTCGCTTCGCTTCCTTGATACCTATTATTGGTCCACAATGTTCTTGATGTTTATGTTCATACATTGTAGTTTACTCTGTTCTATTCTAGTATACGCAAGGCAATGAGAAAGAACCAAAGGGAGAAAGTAGCGAGCAAACGAGTGAGTGAAAGTTGAATTTGAGCTTATTCACCTACATATGTACATAGGGAAAATGGGGTCTGAAACGAATGTTGTAATAATAGAACAGAATAAGGAAAAACGAGGAGGACATTATTATTATCATTAGGATCATTCTACATCACATCAACCTCAGCTCAGCCAAGCCAAGACTCCAGAATAGAAAACTAAACCTTCCTATGAAAATGAAGCAACAGCATGCACTTGAGCAACCAACCAACTTTCTCCAACAACATTTTCAACTTTTTTATATTTCAAAAGAAATGAAATGAAATAAGGGCAAAAAAATGATTCTTTACGTTACGTTTTTAGATGTATAAGCACGGACAGACGGAGAAGAAAAAATTTTCCGTAAATGACGAACATTCTTTTTAGTTTAAGAGGATTAAAGCTCAAAGGCTTTTCTTCCATTCTTGACTTATGATGGGAATGGGATCATAATTCCTGGCTGAAACTTGTTGAGGTGTGGACAAAAGATGAAAAATACCTAATGGAAAAAAATACTATTTGTGGCTAATATTACTGAAATGGAATGGAATGAAGGGTCATCAGAGATATTTCATAAATTGGACAAAGTAATCCAAATTCTAATAAGTCTTCCCTTCTGTGGATTTGATTTTCCCATCACTATGGCCTACAGCTACATTACAACTCGAAATCATTGTGAGAAAGATAAGTAAAATATTGGTTTTCCCTGGAATGAAGGAATCATAACTGAATTAGAAAACTAAAGCTTCCTTCAATTTTAATCCCAACTCAATGTGCGGGTACTTGGATTGGACTAAATTGGGAATGGTATACATGTATCTGTACATATTTCGTATTTAACACTTCATGTTTCCTACCAGAAAGTTGGACTTTGGAGAAAGTACATATTCGAGCAAAAATTGATGATTTGTATACATAGCATGTGCCAATAGGAAAGAAAGGAACAAGAATGGACAAACGGACAAGCAGAGCAGATAGACGATTCTAATCGTGCCTGTCAAAAATTGACTAACAAAATAACTCACTCCACTTTTCCTTTCAACTTTCAATTCAACACACTCAAAATGAGAAAGTGATAAATTGGGAAATTAATGGTGAAAGGAAAGGAAAAAGTGTAACAAGGTCTTGGTGGTGCTGGTATTGCTTAGCATGGCATGTCCACGTGTGGACGGAAAGCTATGGACATGGACATTTATGGACAAAGTGCAGAACATAACAACACACGGAACTGTCATGTCATATTCAAAAAACTCAATGATAAAGAACCAATAATAGAATACTGTAGAATAGAAATATTGGACTTTGTTCTTGGGTTCTGACATAAACATGGAATTGAATCAAACAAGTTGCTTGTCCATGTCCATGATAGTAATCAAAAACTTCAAATGCAATTAGAAATGGTGAAAGCCAGTCTTTGCAAAACAACAACTTATCATTATGGGTTGGTTTGAAACGTCCCGGCTCAAGGTATAAAGTTGCGGCAAGTCGGCTGTCTTAATTTCGAAACAGTGTGTATGTATCTCAGGTGCAGAAGTGGCTTTGGTATAAACAATCTACAATCCTACATGCAGACAGACCCGATTGAGCAAACCAATCTACCTATAACTAAGACCTTGGGTCAGGTTAAAAGACTATAGGGAAAATTTATAATTTGTTATCTTTTCTCTGAGTAGTTTCTCTCCTTCCTCACTTTAGTATTTTCATTAAATTTCCTGTTGTGCTAATTCTTTTACTGAAAATACTGACATTGAAAGACGGAAAGCTATCAATCTACCGACAAAAACTAAAATAACTTTCTTTCTCTATGTCTATGTGTAAGTATGAGTTGATGTTGGACAGAGACAGAGCACTGGATCCTAAGGGCCCAAAATAAAACCTTACACAAGGCCTATTTACCACAAGAGAAATGTTCCCTACAAACTATTCTGCTAAATAGACAGAAAGAGACTAGTCTATAAAATAGTCGGAGTTGTTGGGAAAACTAATCTCTTTTCTAATTAGTCCATGGAGAATTTCTAATATCAACTGCAACTACACAAACTATTAGACTACTAGAATCCTACTCTACTAAACACTACACTGTCTCTAGAATTAAACAAAGTTTTCATAAAGACCAAAGGCTAAATAAATTCCTTAAACTTTAATATCCAAATATCCAAACATACAAAACAAACCAAGAAACAAAAATATTAAAATATGGTTATGTATACTTAAGTTTTTATGCGTGTATGATGTATTATTATGCACTGGAAGAAAAGCTAGATGCTTGACCTAAGACGTCTAGAGTTTACTGGAAAAGAAATAATTTAACCAAAACTCGGGTCAGGAAAAATAAATAAAGCACAATTATTAACTTTAATAATTTTAGGAACATAACAATGTTTCCTCCAGCTTTATTAGTCTGGAATCTGGATACAAGGCTTACTCTCTACAGAAAGACAGAGATTGAGTTTAGAACAACCGGAAATTGATATATTTATTTAGCATTCCAACTCCGAAACCACACATTTTCATTATGACTTTTCCATTTTAGTTTTCAGTTAGTTTTGATTGTGGATGTGGGCAGAGAAGGCTAAAGCTTAAGCAAAGTTATTTCATTTCCAGTGGATTCTATGTTGGATTTAGTCTAATTAAAATCTTTGACTAATATTAGACCCGGCACTAAGGGATTAAGCGGAAGCGACAGCTCTATAAAGCGATTAATTGGAAGCCGAATTTGGAAAGGCTTCATTCCAAGCGTCATCTTCCATGCATAAAACTCAACTCTTTGACAACTCAGAGAGTTTAATACCAGCTGAACTGAATCAGAAAGAATATAGAAATCTCTCAAATTGGTTCGTATTGGTGCAATCAATTGTCAATTGAAATGTCTGAGTGAGGATGTATAGATTGATGGAGGAATTAGCTTAATTGTAGTGGGGGTGAAACTGAATCTCTGAAGTCTGCTCCCATCCACCCACCACAATGTACACCCTCTTATCGGGATACTACAAGTACCTTACACAGAAGGATGAGTATTGTGTGGTCATACTTGGACTGGACAATGCTGGAAAAACTGTAAGTCTATAATGCATTAATGCCCGACCCAAGTAACTCTAGTATTACTAATACTAATACGTGGTGTGTATTGTATTAGACATATTTAGATGCAGCTAAATCCGCCGTAGAACCCAAACACCGTCGTTCCGATCCATCAAGAAATACCCCAACAGTTGGACTCAACATGGGAACAATCCGGGTTGATGGAATTATTGTTCAAGTGTGGGATTTAGGTGGTCAAACGGAGCTCCAGACGCTGTGGGACAAGGTAAAACGATAAGAAAGAAAATTCCAATTGTTTAAGATTTATTATTATGTTCATTTCTATTTCTGTTCTATTGCAGTACTACTCTGAATGTCATGGGATAATTTATGTAATTGATTCACATGATCGTGAAAGAATTGAAGAGTCAAAGGAAGCTTTTGGTATGACATTTACCATTACATCACCCGACCCAAAATGCATTATGTAATATGTTATGGTTTATGATTCATAATATGACAGATAAAATGATACGGAACGAACACCTTACAACAGTACCTCTTCTAGTCCTAGCCAACAAACAAGATCTACCAGATTCCATGGGTGTAAGGGAAGTCAAACCGATTTTTAATCAGAGTGCACACCTGATTGGGACAAGGGATTGTATGGTCATGCCTGTGTCAGCTCTTACAGGGTAAGTCACAAGTACTCACAAATATAGGGCATTTGGAATTGTCTGTGGACAGTGGGCCCTTATGATAATAAATCCAGTTGAAGTGGACAGTTCTTGTTATCTCTGATCTCAACTGATTTGAGAATGCAATCCCAACTGTCATGGTTCTATGGTTATGGCCAAGCCATTTGTGAGAAGAGTTCTAGAGAAAGTTATTGTGAAATTTCAATAGGAGAAAGTAGGGGAATGATGGAACATAAAAGAGTCAAACGGATAATAGGAAAACTCGTTCTATCTTTCTTTCTCATAAATTAGTTGAAGTTATACTGATTTTTTGTATGTTATTTTGTTTGAATAGGGAAGGAATAGGAGAAGGGATCCATTGGCTCGTGGACTGTCTTAAAAGAAACCAAGAAATCAGACCACCTCGATCCAGATAACACTCAGACATCCTATACTACCAACTGTACATTAAACTAAAATTAACCAATCCAACTGATTCAAGACTGATTCCAATCATCAATCATCATCACCACAACCTACTATCTTATGAATTAATTAAACTTATAACAGAGTATTACAATTCATTAATTCATAACAGAACTAATTGTGATCCTTAATCCTAACTTTACATATATTTTTATGAATACACAATCAATATTCAATATGAATTCAGAGTTCTGACTTTAACTGGTTTAAAGTTAAGTTTTTGTTTGTATTGGATTTGGAAATGAATATGCATAATTATTTCCTATTACGTAAACGAAATAAATTATATTAAATTATACTTATGGAAATTGGGTTGTTGTGAATTTATGTTTAATGAGTTGTAAGTACATGGAATGAACATAGAAACATGGGCAGTTGTTATAGATAAATAGATTTAGATTATTAGGAAATTGGCAAATTGGCAAATGAGCATAAAGGGAGTTAATTGGATGGAATTATAGTGTAGTAGATTAAGGTTCCGTTTTGTTGGTTTGGACCAGCCTGCTTCATCTAGTGTCTGGACCAAGACTCACTCACAACTGAGACAGGAGAAAGTCCGGCACACTCACAGAAGACAGACATACAGCCGCTCCTAAAGTAGAGGAATAAACATACAACATATCCAGCAGCAACAGCTGAGCTCCAATTATACCAATTGTCACCTGGCACCAGAAGACCAATTCTCAATTGTCCCCTCTGTTTACATTGAGATTGGATGTCCAGTCCCAGTGGAACTCAAAAGGAACTGAGTATCAGTAAAGGTAAAGACAAAGTTGGGGGTGGGAGTACTTAAGTCCATCTGTCCATGTCCATGTCCCTTGTCCACTCTCAGTTCTCAATTCTCAAACCAAAAGTCTGAAGTAAGAAGAAGGAGTGATTAGGGAATTGTAGACTAACTGTAGCTTTAACTGTGTGGATTTTCTTGGTAGTTTTGTTTGTGGTTTTGTGGTCTGTGTAACTAATTTTAATTGATTTTGGGAGGATGGAAGTGGCCAACACAATCAAACAAGTCATCAATGATGCTGTGGAACGAGGTAAGCCAACAACAACCAAAATCAACCATTACTTTTAATCAGTGATTTTAGTTGGTCTCTGTCTCTCTGTTGGACTTGATTTCTTGCGCTAACATCTATAACTACGTATAGTTAAGCTCAATATGTTTGTGGATCCAATGAATGGTAAGACAACATACGAACAAACAGTCTTTGTCCACAAGAAGACTTCACCCGTGGTCTTGGTCACCTTTAAAGGTTATAGGTGTTTATATGTATGGGGTCGGGAGAGCAGTAAGCAGGAGTACAAACAGATGACAGAAGCAACCAATTCTACAACATCAACAAATAACCCTTATTAACTCTACTATATCAAAACAATTGAATTTCTCGATAAGAACAGAGATAAGCATAAGCCTTGATAAGAAATCCCTGGACTCAAATGCCTTCCTATCATCCAACTTATGCTTTACAACCGCTAAATTAGAACTCTCATTAATATTCTAGAATTCAATCCTGTTACTTCTGTATGTTCGCTTTGCCCGACCCGAAGCAAAGATTTTCTTTAGGATTCCATTGAAAGGATGGATTTTAATCGTGACCTTAATTTTGATTTCTTTGATCTTCCAACACCTAAAATCCTGTCTACTTTACTCCGTACAGTTAAAATGCCAGCACCCCTTCGTCTCCGTGACTTAATCCGGATGATCCGGGCTGCCCGGACAGCGGCTGAAGAGCGTGAAGTTGTTAATCGTGAATGTGCAAATATCCGTCATACATTTCGAGATGAGGACTCTGTGTGGAGATGTCGGAGTGTGGCTAAATTATTGTATATTCATATGTTGGGATATCCAGCACATTTCGGACAATTGGAATGTCTCAAACTAATTGCAAGTCCACGGTTCACAGACAAGAGGATTGGGTATTTGGGGGCAATGTTATTATTAGATGAGAGACAAGACACCCACTTACTCATTACAAATGTACTTAAAAAGTAAGACTCTCAGAATCAAGAAGTTATGAATTGTGAACATTGAAATAATTGATATGTACATTTCTTTGATTTTCTAGTGATTTGAATTCGAGTGCCCAATTTGTAGTTGGTCTTGCCCTCTGTACCCTTGGTACAATTGCAAGTGTTGAAATGTCAAGGGACCTAGCCCCAGAAGTAGAAAAACTCCTCAAGTCCTCTAATGCTTATTTGAGAAAAAAGGCTGCTCTTTGTGCATTTAGAATTGTTCGTAAGGCACCAGAACTTATGGAAGTATTTTTACCAGGTAATAAACCAAATGCAAATATTTTGTCTGACCCAACTTCAAAATTGTTGTAAATCAAAGATTTTAGAAGTCAAGTTTGTTTTTCGATCTGAACTTGGGTCAGGCAAATGTAAATTATTGCTAATACTTGAATTCTGACTTGTTTGAATTTTTATCGTAGCATGTAGAACACTGATAGCAGAGAAAAATCATGCAGTCCTCATAACAGCCATTACACTCGTTACAGAAATGTGTGAGAAATCTCCAGATACATACAATTATTTTAGAAAGGTAAGCTCCAAACGCTCAAGCGCTGAAACACTGCATTTTCTGCTCCTTTGATTAATTACAATTAAACCACGTAGCTTAATTTAAGTATTAAATTTTTCTGTTTCATTTTAACACCCCAAACCTAACTAACAAAAATCATTGTCCTGTAGTTCAAAGGCCAAGAAAATGTGGAGGTGAGTAGTAATGGCTTGAGTTGGTTGGATTTTGGTTTTTTTTATCTCGGGTGTTGGTTTGGCCTATTTTATCCTTGGATTTTGTCCTAAATTCTATGCGTTCTTTGGAATTTTGGTTGCAGTTTTGAGAATTTTGCAACATTAACATTGAGTATATATGTACTGTAGCTTGGATTTTAATTTCTATTGCGTCTTAGATTTAAGTCAAATTCTAATAGTACATTATATTTTGTATTTTTAGATGATTCCAACGTTAGTCCGCACAATGAAAACGCTGATTCTATCTGGCTATTCACCTGAGCATGATGTGAGTGGTGTAAGTGATCCATTTCTTCAAGTAAAATTGTTAAGATTATTAAGAGTGTTGGGTCGGGGAGATTTGGAGGCAGCAGAAGCAATGAATGATTTATTGGCACAGGTATGTAGAACAAGGCATTGAACTGAATTGAATTACGGAATTGTAATTGTAATTTTGGATCTATTTGTTCCGTTTAGGTTGCTACAAATACAGAAACAAGTAAAAATGTTGGTAATGCAATCCTTTATGAAACAGTACATGCAATTATGGACGTTCAATCCGAATCTGGTCTCCGTGTTCTGGCTGTTAATATTCTAGGAAGATTTCTATTAAATTCAGATAAAAATATCAGATATGTAGCCCTGACCACGCTCCAAAAAACTGTGACATTGGATCAAAATGCTGTCCAGCGACATCGATCCACTGTTTTAGATTGTCTCAAGGTAAGGACAAGGACAAGGCCCATTTTGGACAGAATCCATGAACCCCGATTCCTGGCAGTAATTTAAAAACACTATGTTTCTAATTTCCAGGATCCAGACGTATCAATCCGACGCCGTGCAATGGAACTCTGTTTCCAATTAGTGAATGAAACTAATTTGGAAATAATGACTCGGGAATTGTTGAGCTTTTTAGGACGTTCAGAACCGGAAGTTAAGTCTGTTTGTGCATCAAATCTTGTGTCTGTTGCAGAACGCTATGCACCGGATCCAAGTTGGCATTTTCATACGTTATTGGATATCTTACAAGCAGTGAGTTGAGTTGTGCTAGAACGTCAAAGTAAATTTTAAGGTTCCAATCCACTAATGCTTTTGTTTTTTTAGACTGGGAACACGGTCCGTGACGACGTAGTTTCATCAACACTCCAATTGATTTCTGAAACAGAATCAATTCAGCCCGATGCCGTCGCCTGCCTTTGGGAATCAATGAAAGGACTCAAGAGCCTTGAGGACTACCAACCCCTTGTCCAAGTCCGTTGTTGGTGTATTGGAGAATATGGAGACTTCTTATTGGGTGGATCTCCAAGTTCACCTGACCAAATCCCACCAACAATTGACGAAGTCCTTGAGAACTTCCAACAAATCCTATGGTCACCTCATGTCTCAATTATTACAAGACAATATGCAATATTAGCACTTGAAAAGCTATCTGCTCGTATACCTGAAGCAACAGGTAAATCTGAATTGGGTCGAACTTAATAGGTGCATTTGTCTGAATTTAGATGTATTGTTTTCAGATAAAATCCGTGGAATTGTTGGTGTATTTGGTTCGCATTTGAACGTTGATCTTCAACAACGTGCAGTTGAATTTGGGGCACTGTGCCGCTCATTTGATCATCTTCGTCTTCCAATCCTTGAGAAAATGCCACCAATTCCCGGAGACAAAGAGAAACGAGCAGGAAATCAATATATAGGAAATGGAAATAAATCCATGCAAATTAATCAAGATGAGCCAGATTTACTAGGTGGTAGTCCAGTTAAAGAATCATTTGGGTCCTCCGTAGGAACTGGAGTACATAATCAGGGTTCTAAAATGCATGATAGTGATCCGGTAAGTCAGTCAGAAACCATTGCTTAGCTTGATTCGTAGAGGGTTGTTCTAGTTTAGACGGATGTAGTTTCGATTCCAGTACCTGGCATTTGCAAATTTTGTTTTTTGCTTTCAGAATGCACTGTTGGATCTAATTGGTGGGATGGAACCAGGAGATTTTGATATCATTATACCTTCCAACAATCAACAGTCAATGAGTAGTGGACAACCGAATTACAACGTTGATATGAGTGGGGGTGGATCAGGGAATGATTTGTTAGACTTATTGGGTGGAGACATGTTCTCAAGTCCTACTGTCCCTGCTCAGTCAGTTTCCAGTCCATTTTCATCCACTAACTTCAATATGAACATGAGTATGAATATGAATGGAAATTTTGGTAGTTTAGCAGCTTCTCCAGCTTCCCAAGGACCAGAATTTGAAATCCTTCCTGGAAAATTCTTCCCATCCTCATTTTTTACCTTGTCTAAATCAGAGCAATTGGAGTCGTTGAGCCGAGAGCAGGATTCAGGTGGATTGATGCAAGGTCTGTCTTTCTTATGTTATTTTTAAGCTCAACTTGGATCGGTCTTCCTAATTTACGGAATATTTTATTTTTAGAATACGGGAAAGGAATGATGGGTTATGTGGATGAGAATATTTGGATTAGTTTTGTACCTAATCTCTTACATTCCGATGGAAATTCAATTTCAATTGAAGTACGAGCAGGGAATAGGAATCCAGTGGCTAGTCCAATTATATCAGATTTTGTATTTCAAGCTGCTGTGCCAAAGGTTAGTTGAATCTTAATAAACCACACAATTCCAAGTTTTATGTGTGGTTTTAACTATTTTGATGGTTGATTTTGATTTTTTTAGGCCCTACAATTAACCTTAGATCCACCATCAGGTTCCACAATGGACACCCGAACTCCAGTTATAACCCAAAGAATCAAAATAGGAAATCCATCAAAGGTATTCAATCAAAACCAAATCAAGGAACAATCCTTAGCCTTCATTTTAAATTTTGTTTTTGCATGTTTCTAGGCCACATTGAAAATGAGACTAAAAATATGCTATTCACTCGGTGGGATTTTACAAGAGAAAATTCACGAAGTCCATGATTTTCCTGGAGATTTTGGACAAGCTTAATCAATACAAAAATTTAGTTTGGGTATTTTTTAGAAATTGGGAAGTTCCGTCCTATTCCATGGCAACTACACCAAGTTTGTTTATTTCGCCGGGGCTCAATAAGGTGGGTCAATAGAACAATTTTAACACAGAG
>JAQGCY010000979.1:0-12832 GCA_034700645.1 Xenylla mediterranea | reverse complement strand
AAGAAGAAGTATATGATGTATAGGACTGCCTTTAAAACCAACCAAACCCTCCTACTTGGACTTTCTCTTCCAACATCTCCAAGTCCAACGAAGTCATTGCATTTGAAAGTTGAAACTTCATTTTGATGGAGAATCGATTTTGAGGCTCAAGCTTCCTTCATGCCACCTCTTAACTTAAAATCCAAACTTCCAATTAAATAGAAGTAATTAATGCATATGGAAAGGAAACTCAAAAATAACAATAGACTTGATGTTGTATAGGATATATTTGAGGCCGTCCATAAATCATTATATCAAGTTTTTGTAATATTTGGAATCACCCACCATAAAAGATAAACCATACCAATAATAAGTGGCTAATTTGAATCAAATTAAATTGAATATGGTTGCGATGGTTCAGAATTTAAAGTTTCGCTAATAAATTGGTTGGTTAAAAATTTTTTAATTGTAAAAATGATTAAATTGATTAAGCCTGGAACGGGAATTTTTTTAGCATCGGCTGGCGGTTTGTTTGGTTTGGACCTTATAGTATAGTTTCGTGGTTGAATTGGGTGGTTAAGGGAAAATTAACTGGTTTGTGCTGGTCTGAAAAATATTAACCAATCTCATAGTTCACTCTGAGATTTTTTTTAATTTGCAGCGGTCATAGCGTTACTAAAATGGTCCGAATCTACAGTCCTACCCAACTGACATCGGGATTTATGAACGGCCCTTTTCTCTCCGTAATGAATTAGCAACAACAACTCTGGCTATGCATGCATATGTATTAGCTACACTACAGGCTAGTAATACCAGTTTTGCTTTTTTTATTATACCTCCACCACCAACCAATGCAAAAAAAAAATTATAAACCTAAAGAATAGAGATGTTTTTATTCTAGCAAAGTTTTTAGATGTAAATTAATAATTGGGGGAATCAAAAAGTTGGAATAGTTGTGTCTGGGCTTTTGGTTTTAGCAGTCCTAGTTATACTTGTGGCTGGAGCTGGAGATTGGGGTTGTGGGGTAAAATTGATGATAAGGGAGCACAGGCAGTGACTGGCAGATACGCCTTGTACTTTGTACAAGACCTATTGCCCCAATTTGCTGATTTGCATCTAAATTTAACTGTAGATACTAATGGGGGATTCGGCAGTGGATCTTAAACCTCCTGATGTGGTGAACGATAGTTCCAAAACAACTATGTCATTGTCCGTAACCTCAACCCCTGGCCCTGAGGAGGACGACGACAATCCAGTTCCAAAGCCTAAACTAATCCCTAAACTTGATAAAGGACAAGGACAGTTATGGCCTGTCCAAGTGACCCTTACCTTCAAACACTGCTTAATATGTTCTTCAGAACTTGGGTATAAAAGGCCAAAAGTCCCATTTAAAGTTGGAAATACCAATACCTCTTCACAGCAACACCAATTAGATGATAAATCCTGTTATTCCCTATGTAAATTAATGGAACTTGATGAATCTAAAAATTCGGATGTTGTACAATTATTTAAAAATAGTGACTACTGTTCCAAGTGTTTACAATTAATTAATGAAATATGCCTTTTACTTACACGCTATTTGGCGCTTGGGAATAAATTAGTTTCTTATAAACGGCTACTCAAGGAAGCTTTTATTGCTAATTATATTGAAGAAGAATTAACAACTGAAGAAACAGATCGAGAATTAGAAATTAACTCAAATATTCTAAAAGAAGAAGCAAAAAAAGATCCAAAACTTACCTTCCCCACTTACGTCAAATTAGGTAAGAATGGCTTAGCTTAGATTGGATTTAATTTGAAGGTTTATACTTTATATTGATTATGATTAACGATTTATTTTCTTCTTACCATTTCTAGAACGCTTAGATGATAATGATGAGCGTCTCCCAAAGCAAGAAGTAGAAACAGAAGATCCAATATTTGAAACGAATGACTTCGGTAGTGGTCTATTTTCTGATGAAGATGACGATTATAGCTCATCAGACTCCGACAGTGGTGGTAGAAAGAGGTATTCCACTCGATCTAAAGGAAAATCTAGCAAAACAACGAAGAGCAAGGCCAAACCTCTATCAACTCAGAAAACATGCAACTACAAAGTACTTTTAGTCTACAATTTTTAATGAATCAATTAAAGTATTAGGTTTATGATAATATGAGAGTAACTAATGTTTGATTTAATTTTTATAGGTGCTAGTATCACATCCTCCGTTTTCAAGATCCCCAGCTCCAAACAGAATTCTAGGTCCCGGTTCAAAAGGTTCTCAAAGTGGGCCTACTAAAAATATTTATGTTGTTGCCTCTTCTGGAGTTCAGTCTACAAGTTTAAAGGATCCTCGTTATTTACAACAACTTGTTGGGTCCTCAAATGCTAAAGTTGTCCGTGGCTCAGTAACGACAGTCAAAGCACCTTTGCCGATTAATAGGGGACGGAATCCACCTAATCAATCCACAGCAGTTCGAAGACCAGCTATATTAAAACCTGTACCTCAAATAAAGTACACGGCGGATGACGATGAGCTAGAAATAGTTTATCAAAATATTAAGCCTAAAGTAGCTTCAGCCCTTATAAGACGACCTGGACCTACGAGTCTTAAAGTTGTCCAAAATGCAGCTAAAGTGTTACAAGTTAGTAAAAATCCTAAGGAAGTACAAAGCGCTGCAGCAGTTCTTAAAACTACTATTGGAAAAACTGAAGCGCCTACTACCACTTCTGCTACTTCTACAACCGCCACAGAAGCAACAGTAACCACTACTGCACCTGCTACAGTTACAACAACAACTTCAACTGCTTTACCTATAACAACAACTGCTGTAACAACTGCTACATCAACTCCAGTAGCCACAGTGACCACGGCCGCATCTAGTGTTACAGTTCCAGCTGCTACAGCTTCACCAGTTAAAGCAACCGTTGTTACTACAATTACACGAACTGTGCCCGCTGTTAGTGCACCAAAAACGACCTTCACTGTTTTTACAAACCCGTTAACTCCAATTTCACTCACAGCTCCATTCACAACGATGAAATGTAAAACATCAACAACAACGTCACAAGCCATTGGAACAAAAGTATCAACTTCCACTTCTGGAACAGCGGTTATTGGTACTTATCCCTATAAAAACTTGACGGCTACCAGTCCCCCTCCAACATCAACTATTCCCAACTCTCCCGTTGTAACAACACTTGGTCCTCCGAAAAAACGCAACGCGAAGAAATCCGAAAAAGATAGCCAACCATCACCAATTGTTATTCCTCAAATCCCAACCACAACGACAGGCATTATGAGAAATGTTTACAGTCCCTTGCAAACAGTTTCTAACCAGCAGTCAGGACATTTTAACCAATATAATCCTGGATTTGGAATGAGCCAGTTCCCTGCCAATACGTTTCCTAATTATAACGAATCTCCAGACATGAATGCACCTCCTCAAAAGAAACCAAGAAAACCACGAGCTAAAAAGCCAACTTCAGCATCTGGGACTCAAACGGAAAAGAAGTCTAATTTAACAACACCAGTTTCCCAGCCAATGGATTTCAACACAAGAACAGAACCAGAATCATTCAGTACAATTAATTATAGCGAGTTTCTTCGGGCTACGCTTCCTCCTGGATATAACATTATGCCTGACCCAAAACCTAGAGATACGTTTACACCAAATTCTTCTGGCACTTCGACATCTTCATTTGGTCAAAATTCTTTTGGTTCACAATCAAATTCTTCAGGTCTTTACGGTGGAGGTGGAAATACGTATTCAAATAGTAGATCCAATACACCCGTCCAACCACAAGCCTCATATTCTACATCTCAATCAGGAAATTCTAATACTAATCAACAGTATTATTCCAATTCCAATCTTTCCACGGATCGACAACAAAGACCAGTAAACATGGCAAAAGTTCAACAACTAAGTGTAATTACTTCTCAAGCATCTAACAATCAATCTTTCCCTTTGAGCCAATCGCCTGCTGCCATGAACTTAGTTTCCAACAAACATACCAGCCAACAACAAGCAATCAATTTGATGTCTCCGCAAAAAATTGCTGGAACTAATTTACTTCATCAGAATCAAGGCCTAAGCATTTTCCAACAGCAGCAAGCTGTTGTACATCTTATTCAACAGGATTTATTAGCCAAGCAACAACAACAACAAGACCATGGTCATCATCTGCCACATTCAGTTTTATCCTCTTCAGGTGTGATTTATGACAATGCTGGTGGATTTGCTACGAGTAGTGGAAGTGGGAGCGGAAGCTCAACCCCGTCCCCCTCACAGTTTAATCAATATTCATCCGGCGGACAACTTACAAGTGGAGGTAGTAGACGCCAGACCTCAAATTCTTTTGGAAACAGTTCACCAAGCCAAGGGAATAATGAACCCAAAACTCAATTAAACATAACTAATCAATTAAATCCCTTTCAAGCTGCTGCTGCAGCATTTCTTGCGAATCCGGTTAATGTAGCAGCAAGTGCTGGGTTTGGAGCAATACTTGATCCAAATAATACTCTTTACTCTGGGCCATATCAAGCTCAAAGAGGTGGTAATCAACAACAGTCCAGTGTTTACAAGCAAACAAACCAACAACAAGATCAATTTAGTGGAAATGCTCAAAGAACATTTCAACAACAATCTGGAAATCCAATATTTAATTTACCTAATACAGCTTTACCAACTGCAGCCCAACTCCTTCAAAATCAATATAATATTGCCAACTCTGGTACTAGTAATATGTTTACAAACTCTCAAATAGCACATCAGAATCAACATGGAAATTGGCCAGGTCATAACTACTGACATTTAGAAAACTTACTCCGACATTTAGACGGTAGTAGGTAAATCAGTAACCTACCCAACTTCAAGTTAATTAAATTGCATGCTAAGTTATAAGCCTTCGTTACGTTATACTTATTATTATTATTATTATTATGATAGTTGATTTTCACAATTTATAACCTATGTATATCATAGTAATTTGTTTTGTATTAGCTCATAGAAACGTTGAAATGAATTTAGTGTTATGGTATTGTTTAACGTTGGGTTAGAGCAGAGTTATACGTTACGTAGTTTAGTAGAGTACAAACTATATGTTAATAGTTAATGTTATTTTATCTTTGACTTTATATTTATCTTTTGTGAGTTTAAATATTAAGTATTTTTTGCTTTATGAAATAATTAATAGAGATATTAGTTAAAGTTATCCTCTCTTCTTCTGTTATATTTAAACTATTCATGAATTCTATGAAATAAAATGAATAAAATATAGAGTATAGTATTAGATCAAATCCGTATCCTAGTTTTTATAACTATTCATTAGCTGGTTCGATTCAAGGTTGAGAATAGTATAGATAGATAGAGTTTGTAGCAATCAAGCAAATCCAGATACATCAATCATATTTCATATTATAATCTAACAACTCGTTCATGGTCATCAATGTCATCATTCATCAAGAATAAGACCAAATATGCTATAATATTCTAGTGTTTGATATCCTAAACTTTGAAAGTTTTAGCATGATGCTTATTCGACAAGAAACTTTGTCAGATATTGATCGAATTAGTCTTGTCATTGACCTGGCTTTTGATAAAGAAACTTCCTCTGAGTCTAAGCTTGTGAAACAACTAAGAGAAGGTGTATTAGTTGTCGAATCCTTGATTGCAATTTGTCCAGACTCAAATGAAGTAATTGGTCATATATTATTTTCAAATTTACACGTGAAATTAATGAATGGAAAGTTCATAAAAGCAGCTTCCCTTACACCCTTATCCGTACTACCGCAAAATCAAAAGAAAGGAATACGAAAATCTTTAATTTTGAAGGGGAGTTTAGTCATTAAAAGAATTGAATTATGAATCGATTCATGTACTAGGACATAAAGAATACTATTCAAAATTCGGATTTTCTCAAGCAAGTCCAAAATTTTTATTCACCTTTTAAAGAACTAAAAGAATTCATGAGATTGGAGTTGGTTGACGGTATCTTAGCAAATGAATCCTACGGACGAATCGCGTTCATCCGTCAGCGTTGGGTCTTTATGATAAATAGCACAACAGAATCAACATGGAAATTAGCCATGTCATTTAGAAACTACTGATATTTAGAAAACTTATTCCCACATTTAGATGGTAGTAGGTAAATCAGTAGTCTACCAAACTTCATCAAGTTAATAAAATTGCATCTAAAATTACATTGGTCTTATATTGAAAATGTATAAGCTTGCCATTTTCAATCCATAAAAATCCTATTTAAATTTAATGTTATTTGCTTCTGTACTAAAACTGATCAATAGATGTTAACTAATATTGTACTTTTCCATTTATTAAACGGATTTTAGGTATTTTTAGCAAAAACTTGTGCTTGCAATTTCTATATATTTGAAGAATGGAAAAGAAAAACAAAGGAAAAAACCTCATTTATTTAAACATTTTATTGTAACATTTATATAACTGCTAGTTTTTCTTTAAATTAAAAAAAATCTAAACGAAGTTTTACCGAAAATCTTGTCAATCTTATGTTATAGTGTAGTTTTGATTTGAAATGAAACACGACCTACTTCCGTACATCAAATTTCAAACCAAACTTCTGCTGACGCTTTCTAAATCCATAATAAGTTTTAGTTTTAGAAAGCAAAGGAAAGTTTCCAAGGATGAAAATATTTTCTACCACAATACCAATATGCCAACTAAGGAGCAGATAAATTTGATTTCTACTATAGCAAACCAGTGCTCAATTTTCTATTGCTTCCCAACAGAATATAATCCTAAAGAAAAGCGATTAGTTGTTTCTGAAAGCAAATTTAAATGGGGAGTAATTAAATTTCAAGTAATTTTTTCACTGGTATACTTTTTGTATACACTTTTTCAACTGGTCATAGTACTAAAATCCAATGGACAGTTAGACTTTCTTATCTTTCATGTCGTTGCAATTTATATTCATTCATACTGTGGTGTATGCTTCTGGTCATCTTCAAACTATTTACATGATTTGGTTGACTTATATGGATTTCTTATCCATTTCAATACTACATTTCGTAAGCACTTTAAAGTTTAAACCGGGTAATAATCTTAGAAATTCATTTATAAAAATTCATGCTTTTTGCATATTAGGCAGAACACAATTTGGATCTAAGATTTTGAACCAGGAAAATAATCTGAAGTATTTGAAATGCGTCATTGTTTTAATGGTCGGAGCAACAACATCATTCTTCAGCGTCTATTGGGTTACACCTAAAAGTTCATTTTATATTTATTCCCAGCTCAATGATAAATTTCAACATATAATTGTCCGCATTCTTTTTGGAATATTTCTTGAAGGATGGCAAATACTTCAATATACACTTGTGGTGTGTTTTACAATGGTTTTTGGATTCATTTATTGTCAATCTACTATTTTCTGGACAAATGTAGTAAGGTACTTTGATCCAGAACATCAATTCAGAAGTGGAAAAATAAAATTCAATTTGATACTTTTAGGACGCATCTGAACACATCAGATCTTCGATGCCGTAAAAGCATTGATTCTGGAGTCAATCTTTACAACTCACTCCGAATTCTAAATACGGAGTTCAATTCAGTTTTCGGTAGTTCTCCCTGGTTGATATGGCTTGTTCTTATTCTTACATCAGTGCTACCGATGTCCATTTACGGAATCATTAAGTTAAAGGATCGGTTGGATATTATCTCATACACGTATCTTTTTATTTGCGCATCCTGTATTGTATGCATGAATATTGGCTTGTATTATCCAATGGAAAAGCTAAATTCAGAATCCAAAAATATGAGAACTGCAATATCAAACTATCGTATAAATCCTACAGACCAGCCGTCTAGAATCAGTCAACAAGATTCAATTACTTCATTGGAAGAAGTCTCAAATGAAGTTCAAAAGAAGGATTATAAGGCAGGAAGACAAGAAAAGCGATCAATCGTTTCTTTAAGCAGGCACAGACAAAAGTATATTTCACGGATTTTGAAATCACTCCGTCCTATGCACTGTAGACTTCATGGATTTGGATTCATTGATCAGGACGCCAAAAGGACGCTGCTAAAAATATTTGTCGATTCAACGGTTTACCTTCTATTAACATTCTAATCACAAATTATTAATATTAAATCAAGGTAGATGTATGGACATCAAATGTTAAATTCACTAAGCGCAGGATACAACAAATTATAATAGACAGTCCTTGTAGTAGTGTTATCAATTGAGCTATTTTAAATAATTGCATAAATAAAGATGTATGTATCAAATACTTGTGACAAAAACAACCAAAGAAACCTGACTGAATTTCTTTCATCTATTTTTTCCTGAATTGTTTTGGAAAAATTTGATTGTTTTACATCAGAGGTCATTCATTGCAATTTCAGACGTAAATGTACTTGAGATTATGGAGCAGATAGAAAAATAATACTAGAAATATGTCAAAATTATCAGAGTCATATACATAGGTCACATTACTGGCATTGAGTTCAACATTTGAATTTCAGAATACATTTGAATTCGCTAACTTTATTTGTCATGATGGAAATGGAAGTAATTTAGCTACAGTGGAAGATCCGGCCGAAACAAGTATCATAATCCAATACTTTGGTCAAGCAGGTAAACCCGTTGAAATACATAATTCATAAGCATCCATCAACATTATCTGTCGCCGGAGATTATTAATTTATGCTTAAGTTTAAGTATTTAATGTTCTAAGTTTTTTTTACTTTGGGCTTTGGGTCCAAAGTTTTATTGTTATGTATGTTTAGAGTCCAATGTAAAGCTTCACTTTGCATTGGAAAATGTTCTTTGTTAGCTTTTAAGTAGAGTATTTATTAGTTAGTCGAAATTTTTCTTATCGTTTTCTTTGTAATTCGTAACGCTTAAGGTTCCTTCTGTTCGGGATTCTGAAGGAAGCCTCATTCAGTGACTTCTTCTTGTCGAGTTAACATCAAAGGATTTTAGCTAGGGCAAAAATTGGACATAAGGTCTTAATTGTCAATTTTTTGATTGAATCCCCTTGTGCAGGGTTAGGCACACAAGTCTGTTAGTTAGTTAGTGATAAGAGTTCTAGAATAATAGTCAACCTTCGGAATAAAATAGTTAAATTCTAAGTTGATATTATTTGGACAAGTGATAATTTATTGGGACTACTGGAGGTTACCTCGCTGCTCTATTGTTTACGTTAAGTGTTAAAGAAAACGTTCACCGCGTTAAGGTGTGGTCCTTCGGAAATTAAGCTAAGTGAAACCGTGGAAAGTAAACCCCTGGTGCTACCGGAAGGAACCCCAAAGGTGGCAAGGCCTGTACCCTTTTCATTATCACTGAACAATATTCGTTGGTTATTTGGAACTTATCTGAATCAAGCGACACATATTGGATTTCTGGAACCATTTATGGAGTTTTCGTTGAAACATGGATATCATTAAAAGGATGGTACTCAGGGTAAAATTAGCTACTTTAACTAGTATCCAAAAAATAATGTAAGAAATGGGCGAAATGGGCTTGTACTTCATTACAATATTCTGAATTCAACGAGTAGTGAGTACACGGCTACTGGTTTAACGAACAGTGTTCCACACTACATACATTTATATGTCAACAATCAATTTAAAATATCTGACTAATGTCCTACAGTAATTTGTAACAACAATGATAACAAACTATAGGAACATTAAGTATTAACAAATTAATAATTTCGTAATATATGCAGTAAAGCGACTCAAGAAAAGCGTAGGAACGAGATAATAGCTTTAAATAGTGCAGAAGAATAGTTAAAGCATTAAGTGTTGTTACCAAACTATTATGGTGCATATTAACAACTAATTTATTCATATCTAGCTTAAAATTTAATATAATTAAAACAAATTGTTCAATCGAAACTAACCCAACCAGGTTTAGGTTTTTCAAAATAGGAGTTTAGACCATATGCTTCAATTAATTGTTCATCGCTTACCAAATCATCAAATACAGATTCTTGTAAATTAGTACTAGTAGTTTCGACTGGAGATTCAAGGTCAATGAGATTCTCTTCAGACCTGCTTAGTCTCGGATGTGATTCCTCATCTGGGGGCAAAGAAGGAAGCTCAGTTGCAGATGAGGAAGAATTTAGTATGTGAGGTGGTGGAAGATTGTTTGACGATCCAGAATTCAACGATAGTCTTCCTTTAGCAGAATCTCGGGATGATTCAACGTGAAATTTGGATTTAAAACCACTATAGCTAGTCGACGTTTTTTGCTTAACTGAACTAGTTGTCTTTTGGACCTAAGTTAGAAGAAAATGATACACAATACTAATAAAAACAATGTGATTCTAACCGACTTACTTTGTGCACTGCTGATTTTAATGTCGAGTTTGCCTTAACAGTATCGATTAGATGTCCTGACTGTGTTTTTATATTGGATATCACAGCTTTTCCTGCTTTTTTCAAAGCACTGTAAAGGAAAATAATTTTTAATTCAAATAATGTACACATTAACTGTTCCTAATCTTAAGTTCTTCACATACACATTCTGTTCATTTATTTGTCTTCTAAAATTACTTCCAGCTCGACTATGAGATCTCCAAGCCATTGCTTCGAATTCAAACTCGTCAGAAATGCATATTCCAGCATTAAAAACTTTTTCCTTTTCCTCGACAAATTGTTGAAAGATTTGTAGTTTTACTAATTTAGTTGCAATAAAGTTTCGATGTGTAGGATGTGAATATTGTACAAACCTGTAAAATTTCATTAATAATTAGGAAAATTACATTGATTAAGATTAAAGGTACAACATTAGATACTTACAATGATTCAGAAAACTTTCCATCCACAAAACAATCAGAGTAATGTCCTATCATCATGGCCATGGCTCGTAAATGAGCTCTGGCTAAACCATCTCCAAGCACTCTTTCTCCTTTAAGATTTTTTCTCATTAAACTAATTACATCTTGTGGAAGGGAGTCTTCATAAGGGTTGACTACTGTGTCACAATCTCCATCCACATGAACAACAGAGCCAATCAAGTTGACGTCCAGCGTGTCATATAGTGACTTTGGACAACCGATAATAAATGGCATCGGTGCAGAAAGATAGTCAATAAGTGTTGAGGGTAGCAGTGGAATAAAAATATGTTGCCAAGTCATGGGATATAAAAATAAGTTAAGTGCAAGACACATTGAAGTGAGCCGTGATAATTTTTTGGATGTTATAACAATCCGTCGTTCGGAAAGAGTAGAGGTAAATAATTGGATCATGGACTCAATGGACAAGGCGTTGTAGTATTCGCTTACATATCGCTATAAATGAATTAATAAAACAATTATCAAACAAACTGACAGGTAAATTCAGTTTCAATTGTGTCCTTATGCTGACTAACGTTTTCAGGTATACTTGGCAAACCATAATCTCCTGGTACAGCAACAATAAAAGCTTTTCCAGCAATTGACTGAACATAAAGACATGTTCCTGGATCTGGAATAGGGGTTAGTTGAAATCTCTCCAGGAAACAGGCAATGTCTTTGTCATTATTTAGTTCCGCAATATAATTTAATGCCCTATAGTAAACCTCTTGCCATGGAAGAAATGAAATAATCACAGTAGTTGTAGATCCACAATGTCTCGAGTAACCAAAGGTCCATTGGGAATCGGATGAAGTTAATACAAATGTGTAAAGTTCAACGAGTGGAGAAGGATTGTATCTGGGACAAAATAAATTAATTAACCGGAGTTAAATCTCAATACAGGAAAAGATTACAATTCGCCCATGTAGCTTACCCAAATTGATCATCTTGTTGCATTGGTATAAATTGTAAAGCTGTACTCATGACTTGTGGATCGGAATGTGGTGGAAAGGAATATGTTATTATTGGCTCAATGTCACTTCCATTGTCATTTTGAGTATTATTGCTGTTTCGTTTTGGAATTTCTGCTTTGAAATAAGTTATAAAAAGTTTTTTGAAGGATGAGCGATCTCTGAAATATATTAGTAATTTAAAACTCAATTCCTGTATTGTATGCAATTTGTATGTATTAATCATTACCGGATTCTTGATCCCATTGTACTGTACTGTAGTAATTTATGTTAATTTTAGGCCTTGAAGGAATTGACAAATCTTTAGAACCTTAAACGTTATTTGTGAGTTAGAAAAGTCTTTTTGGGTTGTAGAAACGGGAGTTTCAATTTCCTTAATCCCATTTGAGTTGCACGGTTAATTTTGAGACTAAATAAATTGTTGCATTAATTGCACGGCTATATCCTCATTTCTGGAGAAGTATAATGTAATCTTGCATAATTTTGATATGATTTATTTCATCATGAATGAATGGATTTGTTTTCTTTAGTTGGAATTTGTTTTGCTCAATAACTGATTAATTATTAGTGTGCTCTTTGGGACAAGTGACAAACTTTCAGTATATTTTTAGCCTCTGTGTCTGTACTTTATAACTTATAAATGAGCTCCTGAAAAGTAGTAATGAATCATACAAATACAACTGGATTAATAGTTGCGTGCCCGGCTGGAATCGAGGACTTCTTTGGAAACTTTTTGGAAACAAAACAACTATTAAACTAACTGTGAGTTTAACTCACACAGACAGAGACAAAAATGACGGGAAGAAAAAATGTCAAAGTACTGCATATAAGAAATGATAAGAATTTAATGGATTCATCTTGATTTAATTTATCCTCTCTGCCACAAAGACAAAACAAAACAAATTAGTAATTACCCTTTACAATTGAACCAACATTCATAAACTTCTGCCTGCCCTCAAGAGTCAAAAAAAGATCAGCTTAACTCCAATCCAACTTCATCATCTGGTGCCTGACTGCCTATTCACATGTACAAATAGCTGGTAAAGTGTCGCTGTCATTGCCAGAGGTGAAGAAAATGCAAAT
>JAQGCY010000978.1:0-12836 GCA_034700645.1 Xenylla mediterranea | reverse complement strand
ACTAGCAAAGTTCAGAACTGGTCCACGTACTATTCCAATACCCCGATCATCAGATGCATTAAGCTCAAGGACCATTGTGTTAAATTCCTGTGGGCTGTAGAGTTGATGAGCAATTGCTAGAATTGTGGATGTTTTACCCGTTCCTACATTGTAATAAAAACCAAATAACAATATAATGAAAGGTTCCACTTATAAATAATTAAACAAAAGCATATCTCCAAACTATACCTACCTGGTGGCCCATAAAAAAGCAAATGTGGTAGACGGTTTTGGGCAATGAATTTTTTTACTGTAGAGAAGAGGAATCAAGGAATTAGACTTTTACAATAAGACAGAGCAAATTATTAATTAATAATTAATAATTTTCAATAACAATTGACAACCACATCAGTTTTTCAAGTCTTACTTGTAGTAATAATCTCAGTATGGGAAATGAGATCATCCAGAGTTTGGGGACGATATTTTTCCACCCTATGATTGACACAAAATTTTCATTAATTTGTTTTGAGTTATTAGTAATGTAGTCGGTGTAAGTGTAGTGTAACTTACCAAGGTAAATTGAGCGTGTACGGTTTGGAGTATCCTTCCGACATGGCTCTAGCTCTGCCTTATTGTTAAATTTTATGAAGGACCTGACCTGGGTTTTTTGAAATTGATTGGACCTTGGCTTTGGTTGAAGCTGATTCGGGCGTGACCCTTGGCCTTGACTGTCCTCTTCAGTGCTCTCTTGTCCAGTTGTCCTTGTCCAGCTTCGCTTCAGAAACAAAACTATTGGTCAAATGAATTTCAATCTTCTGTATCTGTTCTGTCCCGGCTCAAGATTTGATTTTCCCTGGACGCAACTCAGACTCCCCAAACGTCCAGCTGCAGCTTGAGCCCTCTGTCGCTTGTAAGAGCAAATTCTCAACCGGCGTGTGTGTGAGTGAATGTGGTTGAAATTCTCCCAAATTATAGTCCACAATTTCCAGTGTTAATTCACTGATTTTTCCCCAGTGATTTTTAGGCCTTATCGAGGTACTTAAGGTAAGTATAAATATTGTTTTAATTCAGCAATTTCCAAGCGTTATATAGCTTACATACACGCTGCGGACATTGTACCTTTAAATTGCGGAAAAGGTGTCCTTAAAATGATACAAAAAACACATGGTCTTGGACTATGTCAATAATTTGGCAATTTGGGGTTTTTGGGGCCTCAGTTTTCCATTAAAAATTGTGTAATAGTTAAGGTTGTTGTAAATATACGCGTAATTTGATGTTTTGCTTTGTTTTCAGTTAATTTTCTATCATTAATCATCATGGGTCGTGTCATCCGTGCCCAACGTAAAGGAGCTGGCTCTGTTTTTACTGCCCATACTCATCATCGGAAGGGTGCCCCAAAGCTCCGTCATTTGGACTTTGCTGAAAAGCAAGGTTACATCAAAGGAGTTGTAAGGGAAATCATTCATGATCCAGGTCGTGGAGCACCATTAGCAATGGTTAACTTTCGGGATCCCTACAAGTTTAAAACTCGAAAGGAATTGTTTATTGCAGCCGAAGGGATGTATACTGGACAATTTTTATATTGTGGAAAGAAAGGTATTAGCGAAAACAACGTACAATTACAAGTCGTTACTTACTTTTGGTGCTAGATTTCTGACAATTTACTTTTCCTCGACATAGCTAATCTTCAAATTGGAAACATTTTACCCGTTGGTGTCATGCCAGAAGGTACAATTGTTTGTAATTTGGAAGAAAAAACTGGTGATCGTGGTCGTTTGGCTAGAACATCCGGAAACTATGCTACAGTAATTTCCCATAATCCTGATACCAGACGTACCAGGTAAGAGCAAACCATATACAACTTTGCTTAAGACTTGTTTTAATACAATATTCAATATTTACAATTACAGAGTAAAACTTCCATCCGGAGCCAAAAAAGTAATCCCATCAGCCAATCGTGCCATGGTTGGTATTGTTGCCGGTGGTGGACGTATTGATAAGCCAATCCTCAAGGCTGGACGTGCTTATCATAAATACAAGGCTAAGCGTAACTGCTGGCCCATTGTTCGTGGTGTTTGTATGAACCCCGTTGAGCATCCTCATGGTGGTGGTAATCATCAACACATTGGTAAAGCAAGTACATGTAAGCGAGGGACAAGTGCTGGGCGTAAGGTTGGTCTTATTGCTGCCAGAAGAACTGGTAGAATTCGTGGTGGCAAGAAAACAGTTAAAGGTGAAATGGATTAAACTACCAAATTTAATGACCAACAACAGAACTACGTTCCCGTTTACTTTATTGTTAATTTTTACCCTTTAAGAGTTTTTAAAGAATAAAAATTCTTGATTACAGAAAAAAATGTGAGGTCTGTGTACAAATATGTATATAATTACTTCAACGTGATAATAATTTCACATTTCCATTTCCAGAATCCAATTATTTAAATGGCAAGTAGAGAATTCCAGTTCTAAGGTTTCTCAATGATTGACAAGCTTCTTCTCTTAAGATAAATAGAAATGTAAAACGAGACTTCATTTTACCTAATTGAAATTGACAGGCTGAGCATACGTAGGTTTGTAGTATAAATTGAGAGACTTTTGAGCATAACTTTCGCAGTCGGTTTATCGAAGTGCCTGAAGTAAGACATCTAGTTGTCCAGCTAAAGTTTTCTAAGTTTAAGTTTGCTAGGCTAGAATTTTTTGTTTCCTTAAGTTCATTTTTGTTGCATTTTATTTCCGTTAACGCTTTTCACAGTTGTACCTTATAGTACTTCACACTAGATTAATAGCAAATATGAATCATTACGGTTATGGTGCACCTGGAACAATGATGCAAGGACCAGTCCAACAATGGGGTCCTCCAAATCCCCTATCGACTGCCTTCGCTCATGCAATTCAACCTGGGATTTCAAGATTCGGTAATCTAACTGTGGTTGATAAAGTTCCAATGGAAATGTTGGGACTCATTGATCCACATTGGTATCAAGTAAGTTTGGAATACAGTCTACAATTTATGGACAAAATCCTGATTTCTGATTGAATATAATAGTTTCCACCAATGAACCCTCTGTGGCACTCGATCCTTGGATTTGTAATGGTTATTTTCGTTACGATGTCCCTTTGCGGAAATGGAGTTGTAATCTCTGTATTCATGTCCACAAAGACTTTAAGAACACCAGCAAACTTATTGGTTGTAAATTTAGCTGTTTCTGATTTCCTTATGATGTTTACGATGGCACCTCCCATGATTATTAATTGCTATTATGAAACATGGGTCTTTGGTAAGTTAGAGTTTTTTTTTTAGATTTGCTGTATGAAAATGAAGCATAAAAATCGAATAGCAAATTAAAAATGGAATAATTATAATTTATAGGTCCATTGATGTGCGAAATATACGGAATGTTAGGGTCGCTCTGGGGCTATGCATCTATTGCTTCAATGACAATGATTGCGTTGGATCGTTACAATGTCATTGTAAAGGGTCTTTCAGCAAAGCCCTTGACTACCAGCGGTGCAATGGTTAAAATTTTGGGTGTTTGGTTAATTTCCCTTGTTTGGACAGTTATTCCAATGTTTGGATGGAATAGGTAACAAAAATGCATTACAAGTATTTGTATAAGAAAAAGAAAGTGAATTATACCAATACTTTGCTCCGTAAAATTCTGGTCCTTAGATACGTACCAGAAGGAAACATGACAGCCTGTGGACTTGATTATTTGGCTAAAGATTGGTTTTCACGATCTTATGTTTTGGTTTATGCATTTTTTTGTTATTTCATTCCATTACTTACCATCATCTATTCTTACTACTATATTGTCAAGGTATGTAAAATGTAAATGTGTACATGCACGGAGAAAGCATGGTTTCACTTATATATTATTTCATATTTTCATCATATAGGCTGTCTTTCGCCATGAAAAGCAAATGAGAGAACAAGCAAAGAAAATGAATGTTGCATCTCTCCGTACTTCAGAGGCTCAGAAACAATCTGCAGAAACGAAATTGGCAAAGGTATTGCATTTTATTTCCTTGATACTTCCATGAATTTGAAATTGCATTTAATATTTTTTATGTAGATTGCTCTTATGACAATTTCCCTTTGGTTTATGGCATGGACTCCATATCTTATTATTAATTTCATGGGCATTTTTGAAGGGGGCAGAATTTCACCATTGGCTACGTATGAAACCACATAATTTCAAGTTGTTTAAAACCTTAGAAATTTGGCTTGCTTAATTAATTTTTCTTTCCTAACAGGATTTGGGGAAGTGTCTTTGCAAAAGCTGGGTCAATTTATAATCCAATTGTGTATGGAATCAGGTACAGTAGAAAAATGATTGACATTTAATTTGTACTTCTTAAGTCTTAACTTTCTTTCATTTTGTTCTTTCTTATTTTGCACTTGATAGTCATCCCAAATATCGTGCTGCTCTAATGAAGAAATATCCATGTCTTGCATGTAGTGCTGCTCAAGACACTTCAGAAGGTGAAATTATGTCACAAGCCTCACATGTGACAACGGCTGTTTTAGAAGATAAACCGTCTCCTTAAACGAACGAAACAAAAACGAACGAACGAACGAAACTTATAAAAATAATTAATTATGACTTGCTTTAGTTTTTAATGATTTATTTGAACAAGTTTAGTTGATTTATTTTCTGTTCAAGTTTAGTACTCGTACTATTTTCTCTTCTGTAAAATGCTCTTATATTCTTTTATTTAAGTTTAAATGTTATTGGTTATTTATTTCTTCTAATTGTTTTCCAAAATGTTATTACAAATGATAAAAACGGAAACAAAGCAATTTAATTTTGCTGAAATAAATTTTAATTGTTGCATGCGAGTTGGATTCGATGATGTTTTTAATAGCAATTGCCATTCAATACGAAATTCTTGCCAATAACAAGAAATTTTGAAACAAAGTACTTTCTTCGAGTGGATATTGATTAAAATTGTTAACTGCAGCAGGAAAAAAAAATTTGCATACGAATTATCCAAGAAAAATCTATTTATTGCTCTCATTTTCTAGAAGTACAAAAATATTGTTGTCAATAAATTAATCCATATAACCTAAGCTTCATTCTCATATGAATTATATAAATTTTAACTTTTGGTTAACAGACCAACTTCACTAAAATGCTATTCATTCATAGTTATGTTTTACTGTAAGTACAAGCTCCAGAGCAGTTCGCTTTGACCAAATTATAACAATGCTCGTCAATTATTTTAATCAAAACCTTCATGCTCAGTGGTTTATTTTCTTGCTGCTGCCAACACAAATACAACAGCACGTATAATATTAGTTAAAGTTGTTAGTTTTGCTTTCGATTCCATGAAAAAGAAGGATCCAACTTTACATTTAATCGATGGACAACTTCTAAGATACTTTTTAAAGTATTTTGATTTGGAAATATTGTAGTTTGTTAGCTGTAAACAATTTTCAAGTCTGCTTAAATAATCGCCTGAATGATTAAATAATGCTGACATTTGAACCATAAATGTGTAACAAAAAATCATATCACCTAATATCATACCTAAGCCAAATATTAAATACACAGTGTTCAATTGATGTCCATATATTATTATTCCTGGGACAAGGCACAGGATTACAAAACTTCCAAAAAATATACAAAATGGAATAATAAATTCACCATAGACTTGGTTAAATAAAGTATTACACAAAGCAATACATTTGTAATTAATTAAAGAACTCTCAATAGTTGCTGTTTTTAGTAAGATGGTTTCAGTTTTAATCCAGTGAATCATGGACATTATGTAGTAACAACTCGATGGTACTAAAAGTTGAATAACATGCATTACGTCAAAGTATATGCATACAATTATAGATGTAAAGAAAAATTGTAATTGCCAATTAATATGGTTCACATTCAAAATTGATTTGGCAAGTATTGCAAACGGGTGTGATTGGAGAATTCCAATATTTAATAATACAACACCTAAGCTCATGAATCGTAATAAATTTCTTAAAACATAAAAGAAAATCATTTTACGGTTAAATTCATGAGTTCTTGAAATCTCTTGATTGCCTAAAAGGAAGATAGATAAAAAGATTCAGAAGAATATGTAAGAAAGTAAAACTGTACTTAAAAAATGGATAAAACTTCTTTTGTTTACCGAAAACTTTATCCAGATATTTAATCTGCTGGTGCAACGCCAAGAATTCTGAATCGCGTAACATTATTGCAAATTTATACAACATAACAACCATTGATCCAGCCGTAAGAAATCCATGAATGCAACATAGCAAAATAGATTTTTGTTTAAATGCTTTGTAAGATTCGACAGAATGAGCAAAAATTAGAAAAGTATATAAATAGAATAAAACTTTAGTTAATGAATTTTTAAAGCTTAAAAATAGTTTTCTATACTTGATGTATTTATCATCACACAAACACAAATTATCTAAAAACCCAAGATTAAAATAATAAAAATATAGTTGGATCTTTTCGTCAATAAGTTCAATAGGTGATTTTAGAAATGGCATATCCACTAGTATTCGACTTATCTACTACTGACTACGTATCGTAAAATTCAATTCATAGCTGGATCACTTTTTTGGAATATTTATTCAAGTATTTGTTATTGTTTATAAACCAAAAAACTTCCGCAATTAGTGACCACTGATTATGAGGATGGGTAAATTTTATATAATAATGAATTATATTATATAGTTGGTGGATTATACTAATAGTAAATGTTTCTCGTTCCGTCTAAACATAACAGTAATATGTAATAATTTTGAATTTGTTTATCGTGAATTTTACTTTCACCCTCTTTGAATGAACTATGTTATTATGTTTGTGAGTTCCACATTGTTAATTCGATACTTCAGAATTGTTGAACTATCATTGCTATAGACTAGCAACTTTCAATTTGTGCTAAGATAACGACTGCTAACTTGACTAGTAAAACTAACCGATGTCCCTTTTGCTTTTTGACTTGAGCATTTATCAATTGTGATGCAAAATTCTAAATCGAGTCGAGACACATTTGCAAATGAATAAATGCTGATATAAATTTTATACTACAGCAGCAATTAATAACTATCATTGTTGAATTAATTGCGTGAATATCTTTATCAATAACTCGAATACGTGGAATTCATGGAGTGAAGAGCAATTTAAAAATACCTGCATGAGTCTTTTAGTAATTGCTATTCGTGTCTTACGTAAGACATAAAAATGGTTATAACTAATTTTATGCTTTGGAGAAAGCCAGGAGTCGTGGGTGCCGAGAATTACACTATTAGATGAAAATTATTTGTAATAACGAAATTGATTTAAAAGAAAAACCTTTAAAAAACCATAAGGTTGGTACATATGCACTGAGAAAAATAATTATGCTTAATTATTACAAATAATAGTAACAAAGCCTCCGACGTGTTATTTTACATTAGCAAAAAGCAAGTTGAATTAATTGGAACATTCCTGATGTTCAGTGCATAATATTCAATTTCGATTTTCTAATTTTATGCATAACTACGTACAACTTAATCATATACAGAAATCAACCTCGAAGCATATTGATTTAATAAATCCAAATTACTCAATATTTGGATTCGCTATAGCCAGAGTTTAATAAATCTCTTAACTGAACAATAAGTCTTTTAATATATTCTTAATGAAGCTATGAGGAAATGAAGAAGTATAAGTTTTCAATTCTTAGGAAAATTTACTTGTAGTATTATTTACATAGATAGTCTTGGTATCTTATAACTTTGCTTACTTTAAGCACAGAAATCGATGACAAAAGATCATGTTTAAGTTGGAAGGTTGGTTGATTTTTTAATTAATTATAACTATCAACGTGTCGTCAAATTTGATATGTAAATGTACTATAATTTGACTGACATTGGATAAAAGAAAAATCCTCTATATTTACATACAAAATGTGTAAAAAGCTCAAAAATACTCATAAGCATAATAATTTAAACATTCAAGGGCGTATACATATTTACCAAGCAATAATATAAATTCGATATTGGTTTTAAGCTCAAAACAATTTATTAATAATATATTATTATTAGCTCAACTTGTAATTCCTTAATTAACATTTGCATAACGTCTTAAGTATAAACTATAGTATGATCCACAAAGAAGTTATGAAAGTCAATTTCATTTCGCTTGTAAAGGTCAAAATGTACACATCAAATCAAATCAAAAAATTTAATTTTATATTTAAAAGCCTTCCTATTCCAGTAGTTGCACCATTAAAATATTCTAACAATATTCTTTATTACAAAAAAGGAAATAAATTGATACGTTTTTTGGAAAGTTTAATTGTGTTATCATTTCAAATTCTGAGCATATTACTTCATGTTTACTGGACTTATACAAGTTTACTGGAGAAAAATTTTGTTTTATTTTGTCTTCATGGGATTATTGTGCCAGCAATTTGTGCTGCTTTTTTATTAAAATTAACGCTAGTATTCTATTCTAAAGATTTTGCTTTTAATTTATATATATAATATATATATATAATATATAATTTAAATGTGGCATTTAAATTATATATTTGGTATGTAGATTCATATTTAAAAAAAAGTTTTATACAATTGTTTTGATTTATCTACGTTTATATAGGAAATAAATATTTGTCTAAAACACATATAAAGTGTAAAGCCCAAGATGTTTATTTTAACGCTTCTTCAACTTTGATTTTCTTTTGTGCAATTGCATTATGTCTTGTAAATTGTGTACTTATATACGAGAGTTTTAATGATTCAACAAACATTCCAATCCTTTTTTTACTAATAATTTTAAATCTTATGTTTTGGAACGATGTAATAATTGCTGGAGAACTTTTATTACCCCCAGCTATTGCTTATTTGGGAAGCATGAAATTTTGGATTGAATTTGCAGAATTGTAAGACACTAATACAATACCATTATTTATTCTTCGTATAATACGAGTCTTTATTAAAAATTCTGTATCCAGGAATTATCGATCAAACGGACATGAAATGATACAAATATACAAGTGTATTTATATTTGTAACAAATTATTTAATGATACTTATTGTCCACTATTAATGCCAATGCTAAAAATTCTAGGTGTTGGTTTTGTCATTATTTTAATACCAATATTAGCTTTATGGAAAAATCAATTATCCTTGTTCACTTTGTTTCTTGGGATCTGTTTAGGGTTAGCGGATATGGCGACCCTTGTAACAATTTTACTTCAAATGTCTAGTTTATTTCAAAAAGCTGCGAATTTTTTATATAGAAGCAAAAGATTGCCTGCAGAAAATAATTTTAATCATGATAAAGAGTTACTTCAAAAGTCATTGAAAAGCTGTGCTCTAATTCGGTGTAGCGTAGGGAAATTGTATTATATGGAGTCGAAAGCTAAATTGCGTACAAGTACGATTCGAGGAATAGCTTTTTTCCTTACTTCGGTTCGTTGTTGATGAACTAATAGCTAATGATTGGCCACTTAGAATGATTGGTGTATTTCATGGATTTATTAGCCTTATTATTGGCTCCTGTATATAATTTTTTCTAGAAATAAGTTTGCAATGCAAGTAATTTTGCATTAAGTAGCAGTGCGGAATTCTAGATCCTACTTTTTAAAAAATTAACCGAGTAATTTTAAAATGTAAAACTTAATTGGCCAATGCCAAATAACTGCAATTAAATTTCAGGACTAAATTGGTACTAATTTATGTTCATCAATTGTATAGGACAACGTTACTTGTATGTGTATCATAAATATCCTCAAGAAATTCTCAAATCTAAATTCGCAGTTCAGTTCCTGGTTCATTTTCATGAACTCCAAATTTAACAATGGTTTCAAATAATCAAGCAATAATATTGAATTTTATATATACATATTTTACAATACAACTCTTTGTTCCGTTCCAATATAAAAATTCAAAACTTCTTTATACCAATAAATGTAAATTTTGTAATTTATACAAATACATTTCAATACTTTTAAATTTATCAACAATCGTGTTGAACTCATATGAATGCTATCAGTATTTATTGCGGAGAAACTTTGTATTGGGTGTCATACATGGAATCGTTGTCCCACCCGCAGTTGCAATTATAACAATTAAATTATCCCTTATAATTTATGGATTAGAATTTTCAGAATTGGCAATACAACTACCAAAACTACATGATGAGCTGGGTAAATGATAAATTGTTGTTCATTAATGCGAAAATAAAATTTAAAATAAATCTTTGATTTTTGATAGTATTCAAGTATTTAAATGGCAATTCAAGGAATATCGTTTCAAAGTTACAAGAATTTTATTTTATTGGAGCAATATGTGTTCTAATGTCAACAGGATTTGGACTTTTTTCACTAAACCAGTTCATGATGTATCAATATCCATATGCAATTACAACTGTAATCGGAACTGGCTTAGTTTATTACTTAATTTTCACAATACGGAATTTTTTGGTTTATACGGAAAGTTTGGTAATTGGAGTTGTTGCACTTCCAATAATACTTGTGCTATTGAGTACAATGAAATTTTGGATTGGATTTGCTACAAGGTAATCATTCATGAGGACAAACTCGATACTAAAGAAAATGAATTATTGAAATTTTGACTCATATCTTAATTTTAGAACAAGGTCAAATGTATTTCAATCAATTCAAATTTATAACAACATATACCTCTGCAACGTCTTGTTCAACTATGCCTTCGGACGCTTCACAATACCTCTACTAAAAGTTTTGTCATCATGGTTTTTAATGGTTTCTGTCCCAGGATTAATATTGTATAAAAAGGATCTTCCACCAATAGCAATTTTGATTGGTTTCATAGTTGCATGGGGTGAAGTTGTTTCAATGTTAACAATTTTAATTCAAATGTCAAGTTTATTTGGAAAGTCCAAGGAATTTCTTCGACAATGTTCATTAGAAATTAAGAAAACTTTGAAGGGAAATAATAGGAAGTATGCTGAGACTAAATTAAATGCATGTCAATTAATTCGATGTCGTGTTGGATCTTTTTATTTTATGCAATCAAGATCCAAATTGAAAACCGTTACAACTACTGTACGTGGGATTGTATATTTATTGACGATGTTTAGGAAAAAAGCTTGATTAAGGAGAGTAAAATCATTGTAATTCAGTAATTGTAGTTTAAATTCTCCAGTATTCAAACAATATTTAATGAAAATAATAGATAGACAAAAAAAACTAACTGAGCAAATAAATAGATGAGCTAATGATTTTAGGATCAATAGACTTGATAATAAAAATGAACCCATTAGACAAAGTAATTGGGCATAAGTATTTATGCATGAAAAAACAACTATAACCAGAGAGGAGTATGCTTTGTTTAAGAAATTATTATAGGTTTATAAACTCCAACAATAATTTTCCTAAAGTTGGTCTTCTGAGAACTGAAATTAAAGTACTTTCATCATTTTACGAATAATGAGCTCATTCGCTTTCCTTCTATTTGCCTAATTTTCATCCTGGGAAAGTATTGTGAAGTAAGTCAAACTTCCTGAACATTGAACAAGCAATCCAGAACAAAAAACTTTCCATATTAAAACCATAATTGAAATTTCTTTAGGTTATAGGTTTAGTTGTTAGATCTTTAATCCAAGTTTTTTATTATGCATGTAATTTGTTAGCTAAAACAAAAAAACCGTAAAGGGAATCGTGTATTTCTTGTTTTGTAAGGAAATATAACATAATCAAGTAATTCAATTCAATAAATCTACATTTTCATAAAGATTACTTATTTACGCATTACGCTTTAACTCACTAAACATCGAATTAAGGATTTTGGATTAATCTTAATCTTAGTCGAACCGTGGGTTTTTAAGACTACGACGACGTTCAGGCTGTGATTTATCCTCAATTTGATTTTCAGCGTCATCACTCATTGTTGTAGTAGAGTTTTTCTCAGGAGAATTCCAATTGTTCCATAATGATATAACTTCGGCATGTGCTTGACGTACTTCCAGAAGCTTTTGTGGAGTTGGGCCAGTGGATTTCCGTATACGTTTAAGTCGGATTTCGCTGTTAAAATAAATTGGGTTATCCAAAGGGTATATACATTATTTATAAGGTTGAGTTTGAAGTGAACTTACGATGTTGAAATATCAAACTCAGGTGTAGAAACAGACAGCCTACATCGTTCCTGCTCCTGGTGACTAGAACCCATAGCTGACATGTCATCAGGGTTTGCGTTTGGGCTGGGAACGGAATTAGTCGCTGCCGAGTTTGCCCTTTAACAATTTTAGGTTTCATTCAGTTCAATCAAGGTTTTTCTCGCTTATTCCTAGACTTACGATTCCAGTATAGGCTCGGGAGTGGTACTGGTAGTGGCAGTAGATATTGAAACTGGAACTGGAGCAGGAACAGCAACTTCAATGCCATTTTGCAGGGTTTTGTCCTTGTCTGTGTCCCTGTCCCTGTTTGTATCTCTCATTAACCTTCTTAATCTCCTTCTTTCCCTGCGTTCTCTAACGGACTTCGGCATGGGTATATACTTCTCTGTCTCAGTCCTCGACAACGACATCCCGATTGTCTTGTCCACGTCACTGCTCATCTCATATATGGACAATTTATTGTGGTTGTCTATTCCAATTATTCATCGAAATGAAATGAGCCGGACTTTTGAGTTAACGCAACATCAGACACGACACTGTCGGTTAAGTTAAGCGTTCCTGCCTGTCGCTTTACCAGGTGTAGCGGCAGCATTAACGGCGTTAGCGGTGAGCGGTACGAGTAATCGAACACGAGTGTCCGACTGTCTTTCACTGTTTTTCTTTGGCACGAGGGCACGACCAGAGGTGAAGAAAATGCAAATCCAAACGCAATTCCAAACCATAGGCTTCAACTCAATGCAAATCCAAATCCAAACG
>JAQGCY010000977.1:0-12853 GCA_034700645.1 Xenylla mediterranea | reverse complement strand
TATTTATTTTTGTGTAGGTATACTTCGATTGGAAGCCAAAGTAATACAGTTCCAAATCCATCCTTACAATATGTTGACTCAAAAGGTAAAATTTGTTATAAACCGGCCTACACATTACCAGACCATTCTGAAGAACGGAATGGAAGAGGATGATAGCCATAGCAAGACTCATTGAGTGCTGGTCACCGTTGTATTAATCAACGAATAAATAAATTACCTGAACTAAAATTATTGTCTTTATGAACTATTAGATTAATATCAATAAAACACTTTCATTTATTTATTTACTATGTATTATGGTATATCATTATTAGTTGTTAATTATGTGTAAAATTATATCATTCTGTTCGTGGATTTGTTCAAATAGAAAGTTGGTGTTTTTTGCGAGAAAGCCTGTGAAGACAATTCTGAAACTAATTGAACATTATACTGTACACAAGCTCGTGGATTCAAATTCTTTAAATTATGATTAAATGTTGAATGAAATTCGTATACTCAACATTCACAACTTACAAGTATGAACATTTCTTTTAATTGCCTTGAGTTTAATAATCTTGTTCATTTTCATACATTATGGACCTCATTATTTCGTTCCAGTTTTAATTGAGTTAATATGATTACAAATACTTATATTGACGAAGAGAAATTAATTGTATTGTGATAAGTAAATGTTAGAAGCTAAAATAAAAAAATAATGAAAATAAAGTATTAATTTTTAACAGTATATAAACGGATCTGTCCGGCATCCATAATGTACTCATTTTTTAGGCTTCCCGATTAAAGTAAAAATGCTGAATAGTGTAAAACTTTTAGAATAATATTGATATTAGGCTTGTAAAGTTTATCTTGTCCTCATCAAAGAATTGCAGCCATATGAATTTCAAATTCAAGCTTACCCTATGATAATCTAATTTTGATTGTAATTTTTTGGTATAAATATAAGATCATCCAATGGTCAATCTGGTTTATTAGCGTTTAATAGCTTCTTGTTTTAACTCCTTTTAGGTTTTTTGTACATCGTTTTTGTTTCATAATGTTTAAACTTAGTTGTTTTCATTTTTGTCCTCTCTCTTGCATTTGACATGAGAGAGAAAGTCCATTACAAGTGAAAAAGATTACATAGAAAAGAGAAAGTTTGAGTTCTGTTAGTAGATTTGTTTTACAATAAGATGGATTCAAATCTTGTAAGTAATGGAACTATTGGTTCAACTTTTTATCATCAGCTTCCTCTGGCAGAACATTACAGGTAAACTGTATAATATCTCGTCTAAAAAAGTAAATGTGACAGAAGGCAAAAGTAATGAGAAATGACAGTTTAATCATATGAAAATTGAAATTCTTTCTAAAACTTTAAATTGCTTTATTTGTTTGAAATGTCACAAGAATAAGAATCCAATAAAATTTTACTAAATCATAAATAAATCAAAAATAAAAATAAATAAACAATTGAGATGGTCTGATATATATACTATATTAAATCTGTCAAGAACACTAGGACTCGACATTTTCGAAAAAATAAATAAACACGAAGAAGGGATAATATTTATTTGTTCAACGGCATAAATAGCTTTTTTGTCTGTTTGTGTTTATCTTTTAAAGATCCAAGATGTTCTTGACAAGTAGAAAGTAAGTAAGTAAGTACATATTCAGCAATAGAAATAATACTTGTGTTGCTGTCGACTCAAAATTACATCAAGAAGAGAGCTGTGAATGAAATATAAAAGAATTTTTTTTTTAACAATAGGTATACAAACACATATGTGTGTATAAATGTATCGCTTTTCAGTTCGGTGGATTATTGTAAGGGCTTTATTGTGCATTGCGGTAAATTTTGTGGTGGCATCAGACATAGAGAAAGCAAACACTCACTGCTCACTCCTTCTAGTCCTTCTCTAAAAATTCTAAAATAACATGACATTTTAGTTTTTCCTTTACTTACTTTCTAGGCAAACTTTTCAAATGAATGGATACAATACTCCACCAGAGTATTTAGATTATGTTCATCCGCACTGGCTAAGATTTGAAGCTCCAAATCCATTTTTACACCATATGCTCGGAGTCTTTTATATTATATTCATGATTGGATCTCTTTGTGGAAATGGAGTTGTAATCTGGATTTTTATGACGTATAATTAAAACACCATGTTACCATTAATTATATTACAATAAACTATGATTGACACGAGAAAATATTAATTTTGATTTCAGATGCAAATCAATGCAATCTTCATCAAATTATTTTATTATTACTCTTGCTGTTTTTGATTTTATTATGATGTCTAAAACCCCTATTTTTATTTCAAATTCCTTTCATGAGGGTCCGATTTGGGGTAAATTTGGCTGCCAGATTTATGCGGTTTTAGGTTCAATATCTGGAATTGGAGCAGCTATGACAAATGCTGCAATTGCATTTGATCGTTACAGGTAAACTAAATGTGAAAATACAAAATGAGTGTTTTTGATGCATTAATCACTTCCTTACTAGAACCATTTCGAATCCGATGAGTGGAAAGCTTAGTAAAAGCAAGGCATTTGGATTAGTCGTTTTAATATGGGTTTGGGCACTACCATTTACGATTATGCCGGCTTTAGAAATATGGGGCAGATTCGTGCCAGGTAATTGAATTGTAACTGTAAGAAGGTGAACGCTCGATTTAAGAGTTTTGCTTTAAGGAAGGACATAAATCGGATTTAGAATTGTCATGCTTATTTCGTAGTTTTTTAAATGTGAAGAAAGTTACATTGTAATAGTTTTAACTTTTGACTTACTAAAGTCGGGTCGGACTAGAGAAAAAGGAGATCATGTTGAGAGAGAGAAAGGGATAAATTTTTCAGACAAAGATCAGTTTTCTTTTCTTCCCTTCTTGTATTATTTTACATTCTGCTGTTGTACGTTATGTATGATTGTACTGTAATACGTAGAAAGAAAAGCATTTCAAAAACTAAACACGACTGTCGATCAGCCCACGCATTTTCTTAAGGAAAACCCTCAGATTTACTCAAGAGTAAAAATAATAATAGTAATTTGAGGAAATTAACCTTGTGAAAATCTTATACAAATATACTCTAAATCACTCCAAAACTTTTTTGAAAATGGACATTTCATTTTTATTACTTACGATAGTTACGATCTATAGGGATAAAAAGCTTTTCGTGGCAGTGTGAAGAAAGTAAAATACATACATTCAGCATACATAGTTCACATGAACATTGAAGGCGTATTGCTTTTCCATCCAATCCATCCATATTCCATATAATATTATACTAAACTTCCAGCTCACCGTCCTTGATTTATGATATTCCTGCATGATTTTCACTACTGTTTTCACAGTAAAAGACGTAGATTGAAACTCAAACTATGCAATAATGATTTTTATTACCTTCCATTTTTTTTTTGTTTTCTAGAGGGTTACTTGACTAGCTGTACTTTTGACTATCTCACGGAAACATCTTCAAATAAAACCTTTGTTGCCATTATATTTATATATTCATATTGCATTCCAATGTCTCTAACCATGTATTACTATTGGAAAATTTTGGGTCATGTAAGTACAGGCCTTTGAAAGTAAAACTTATAAATATACAAACAAAATATATTTAATATGATTTTTACACTAGGTACGCGATCATGAAAACTTACTTCGTGACCAGGTAATTAAAAAAATATGTATAAATAAATAAATAAATAAAGCGTCAGTCTTATATGCATGCATTTTCTCTAAACAAATTATGTTCTATATACACTCGTAGTCGTAGATTTTGTTTTTGTACTTTGGAAAAAGTTGACTTTCACCTCCGCTTTAGTGACATGTGTTCCTTTAATTGAGCTTAATGCAAGTTTCTAGTTAAAACCTTGTTTCCGTTTCTGTACATGGAATACAAATACATTCATTTCATTGGTTTTGATTTCTCTGTATATCCCATAAAGCCTTGTATTTTTTACTTTTTAGTCATCACCTTGATTGACACGTAGATGAATGAAAATATTTCATGGTCTAGAAGTTCTAGACTACATTAATAGTAAAACTTGAAGTCATTTTAATGCATTACACATTTACACACTACTACTGCAGGTATTAATACTTGTAAAATAACTAATGTATACATACATAAATTTGTAAGGTATACGTATAATATGTCACAGGTTATTTGTTGAAATGAGGAGACTTTTACTACCGAATAACATGCCAATTGAACATTAAAAACTATGAAAAATATATCACATTTCGTAGAAACAAAATAATAATATATTAAATGTCGTAACTCGTTATGTTCAGTCAGATGTATAAAATATATTTTATCAACGATAACGAATGAGCCTACACCTCAAATACTCATTCATTGTTGTTATGTTTATGTAGGCAAAAAGGATGAATGTTGAGTCACTCCGAGGAAATCGAGATCAGGAGAAAATGTCAGTTGAAATTCGGATTGCTAAAGTAGCAATTGGTCTTACATGCTTGTTCCTTATTTCATGGACACCTTATGCAATTGTAGCATTAATTTCAGCTTTTGGAAATAGGTTAACTTTCTAAAGAAAATTGATGGAGCTAGTCCATGGAGTATTAACAAATTGTTTCCTTGTTTGTACGATACAGAGAACTTGTAACACCGCTTGTGAGCATGATTCCAGCTTGTACTTGTAAAACAGTGGCATGTTTAGATCCTTGGGTTTATGCAATTAATCATCCAAAATACAGGCAAGGATAAATAATGGAAAAGAAAGTATTCTGTGGAATGTAAACTTTGGTTCATTAAGAAAACTCTTCATTTTTGATTTCCCATCATAGGTTGGAGTTACAGAAAAAACTCCCATGGTTCTGCATACATGAGCCAGAGCCTATAACGACAGGGGACAATCAGTCAACAATAACGGAGAAATCTCAACCAATTTAAAAAAGCGTCTCCAGTCTCCAGTACAACTTATTGTTAGCTAGATAGAACATAGTAATTTATAGCAGCATTTCAAAAAATCAAAAAAAAAATGAAACGAACGAATCAAAACTAATTGACGTAGAATAAAAAGTATTAGTTATCAAAATTACTTTATGTTTATTCTATATCATTTACACGGAATTACAAAACAAAAACTTTTTCTAGTGACCCTGAGGGTGGGCGATTCACTGCGATTAATTTTATAAATTACCTAACCTAACGTAATAAATTCATAAAAAAATGGTTTTTCATATGTAAGCTTAAAGGTTATCTCAAATGGTCAGGCAAAAAATAACGAAAACTAACTAAAACAAAGTCAAAATTCATAGTTTTCGATTCAGTTAATAAGGATATTGGTTTCAATCCACGACCTTAAACTCCCTTTTCTCCCAACTTCATTAACCACATTCTCTGGAATGTTTAAATAACAGCCTCGACGTGTGGCATCGTCCATTAGATCTTTCCATCCAGTGTCCTTAAATGTCGAATTGTAAAAAAAATTACAATGATGTATCGAAATGGATAGACATTTGGACCACTTACAGAGGTTAAACATAGTGAATTTCCTAATATGATTTGAGATTTTTTTGCTCTGGTTAATGCAACGTTGAGTCGTTCAGGTGTTTTTAGGAAGCCCAAATCATTAGTTCGGACACATGATAAAATCATTATATCTTTCTCACGTCCCTGAAAACTATCCACGGTATCAACTTCAATTTTCTTAACAAATTCTTCAAAAGCTGGAACATTCCTAGAAATGTAAAATGTCCGATACAATGAATAAGTAAAGAACTAATTTGGATAATAACACTGTTAAACTGTACTTAAATACTTACTTTGAAGCGTCTTGTAAGACTCTGCGAATTTTCCTTTTTTGATCATTGTATGGTGTTATTATTCCAATAGACATTTCTTTATGGGACTTCTTGTGCCTCAGTTGATGAAGACTAGTCAAAATTTCTTGTACAACTTTAACTTCCGTATCATTACTAACAGACCTATAAATACAAACAATTTCCATGGGTCTCAAGAAATGCTCCTTGAAAGTTAATTTATTATTACTATACCCATTTTCAATCTTGCTTTCCTTGCTAGTCACATTTATGAACAAATAGGGCTTAACTTGTAAATCTTTGCATTTGAGAAGTACAGAATTATCAGTTTTCAATTTTCCTTTGTAAAAAAATAAATTTGGCCAAACTAATATTTCAGGGTGCATTCTGTACTGAATATCTAACATCATCACAGGATTCAGTTCTTGATTCTTCAAGTTTGAATAAAAGTTGAACATTCTATGGAATAAGGATTGCTTGTAGTCTTTAGATTCAGCTTCAATGCTTAGAACGGTCGCCGGGAGCTGCTTCGCTGTATTTGATAATTCGATGATTTAGAATTTGTACTTATTCAAGTCAGACTCAGAAATAAAAAATAAAGTAACTCACGATCACCACAGAGAATCAATTTATGAATTCCTAGGGTTAAGGGTGCGAGAGATTCTGGTTCAGTGGTTTGTGTGGCTTCATCCACTATGCAGCACGTAAAAGATGAATAAACTTTCTGGTTCTGATTCTTCAATGATGATTTGAATTGTTGCTGGTTTCTCTTCAACAAATCTCCAAAATGTTTCTTTACAACAGATGATGTACAAGAATTCAGGGTGCTAAACACGATATCAACATCTTCGAGCAATTTAGTATATGATTGAGCGGAACCGTTTTTACCCTTTTGCTGCAAAAAAAATCAAGCACATCGATAGAACAATCAAAATAATTTCCAACTGTTATATGGATAATGAACTTGTATTATATTCAACAACTTACAATCGCATCTAAATCTTCCTTATACTTATTTTTTTTACCCTGATAATCCTTCGTTTCCTTCTCTAATGCTACAATTTTAGTTCTATTTCTATCCGGATTTAATTTGAACAAGTTAAGCTGTTTTCCTGCTTCTTTAATCTTTTCATCCATACTTGAAATCTATTTAAAACAAAGTTGTTTCAAAAATCAACACTCCAGAATAAAAGCTAGATGAAAATTACCGATTCCTTGAGTGATGCTATATGTCCAGCATTTTGATTATATGCTTTACTTTTAGCCTCCAATGAATAATTCTTCAACGCCTCACTTGTACTACTCCCAATTCGAACAAAATTACAATAACCCTCTAGAAGTCAAAACAATGTTACAAGATGCATTTTTTCAAAAAATTTCAATTTGCTTACCACCAACTTCTGATATGAGTCTAAGAATAATTTCATCAAGAGCAGTGTTTGAAGGTGTACAAACTAGTAATTTAGGCTTATTTCCAGTTTTACAACTTTTCAAAAGCTGTAGTATCAGACCAATTATCGTCTTTGTTTTTCCTGTACCTGCAAGTCCAGTTTGGTACTGAATTCTTTGTAATTAAAGATAGCGTATAATTTTTAAAAATTACCTGGTGGTCCATGAAGGAGGAATATTTGTGGATCTGGTTTACTTATTCCATTAGAAATAAAATGAACTACTTGTTGTTGTGTTGGATTCAACTTTTCCTACGTAAATTAAATTAGAAAATGATGTATTACTAAATTGAGTAGTTCAGTTACAGCAGCAATAAATACAACATACAGACACTGTGCGTATCAACGCCGAAGGAGGAACCCTCTCCCTTGGATTGAAAACTTCATTTTTAGCATATAATTTAGGACTCAAGACATGGTTAAATAATTTGGATTCAGGTAACATTGATAGAGTCTTAAAATCCCTCAATTTAGACTGGATATAACAAAATTTTTTGATATAAGCACCTCCTTTCTCAATTACAAAATCTTTGCCACCTTTGAGTTTTGTCACAACTCGGAAAGTATACTTGAATTTTCGTTTACCAACTACAAAGTACAAATCAAAGTTTACAAACAAATTAAAATGTTCACATGAAAGTTTTTTAATACCTTTGCCCTTAAAAAAATTTGGAATTATCGTATTGGAATCTATTTGATCAAATCGTCCTTCCCCGTCAAGGAAAAATGAAAAATACTCTTTATTTTCTTTGTCTCCAGAAGAAGTTTTAAAATCTATTGAAATACTTCCAAAATCACATCCTCGATTAATTTCAAACATGGTATCAGTCAGGACTGAAAAATTAAGAAAGTTTATAACTTTGATGCATGGTACAACTGCTTACAAATAAATAGTTACCTGTACACGTTAAAACGTGCCAATTAAATAAGTCCTCTGTTACAATTGGAATATTAGATGTAAGCGGGCAAATCTGTGTGGTATCTATCATATCAATACTTGCTTGAAATGTTGTTAAACCAGGTGATCTACATAAAACAAAAATTGTTTTATTAAGAATATTGCAAAGTTCTATACAACAAGTACAAGTTATACGAACCGAAACTCAATTGTTCCTTTGCTTCCTTTCCCTTTATAATCATTGTAGATAGTAGCCCAGAGCTCAAGTAACATCAATGGATAAAATACAGATTTATACGACTCATAGTCTTTGTAATCGGTAAGATTTACAGATAGTGGCATTGTCCCACACACCGGTGGAGGCTCTTTGAGTTTTTCTTGTTCCTATTTCAACATTTAATGAAATAGTCATCATATGAATTTATACGTATGGTTTTAATTCTTTCTTACTTCAAGCCATGATACATTCCACGAAAGAATGTCACGATATACTTTATCTTCTCGTAATCTAAATGGAAAGAAAACATTCATTAAGCCTGAGAATTGTAGGATAATTTACTTTGTCATACCGATTGATAGGTCCAGAAGGTTTTACGACAGTTAAATTATTGTTGTTTCCAACAAACACCGGAACAGGACCGGGATCATACAATGGTCTCAAATATACTGGTTCATTTTGTTGAGCTTGTGCGCTTTCTCGAGAGTGCTGTACAATTTCAGTTGAGTTAATTACTGGTTTCGTTTTTTCTTCAACCTTATAGGCAGGCTTTAGCATTGCTGACTGATAATTTCCAGAAGCTACTTTCCCGGCTACCTTTCTCGACTGAGCGGGTTTTTCATGTACTTGAGATAATCTCCCCGCTTTCTGTTTATCCATTTTAGCTATAATATCCTGTAAAGGTCCATTTACTGGTTCCGATCGAGAAGGGCCTGGCACTTGAGCGTCCTCGTTTATCCAAGTTCTACTATGCCCTGGTTTGGCTTTAACTGGAGCTTTTTCTGTAACTGGTTTCTTAAGGGGAGCTTCGTGGTCCTTATCTTTATTAGCCAGGTTTTTCAACTTTTGCCTTCTTGCTTCCTTGATTTGTTCAGCTGTTAATTGTCGAGGTGGTTCTTTAGAACTGATTGGAACTGCCCGTGGGGAGTAAAAAGTAGGTATTCCAAGATTCCCTCTTAATCCTTTAGTTGGTTTGGGTAGTGGCGAAGTTAATAATTTAGTACCATTCGGTTGTACCAGTGACATTTTCTGCTTCACACGTTCTACAGTATTTCTCTCATTGAAATCCCGATCAAGAACTGATGAAGATGGATGAATGATTGTGTGTTGCTCTTGCTGGTGTGGTAGGTTCTTATTATTATTCAATGAAGCCCTACAATCCGTTACAGTGATGATCGTCTTCTTTGAACAATTTATACGTTGCCCCAGATCCCGTTCAGTGGCAACATCAACAGAATTGTATCCAACTTCCATTAATTCATCATCACTTTGATCTTCTTCGTAAGGCTCGGATACACTAAAACCATTTGTACATTCTGCAGCTCTGTTCCTTGGTTTCTTGGAGTTTAAGCCATTTATTTCTTCATAACTTAGTCCAAACCCAGCCTCATCACTGTTTCGTTTTTTGGATGAGTGAGGTCCTGCTTTTTGAACTTGTAGATTATTCGTTTGAGGCTTCATAGCTAAAGTTTCAGAGGCACTTGTATCTGGAGGATTTGACTCAGCAAAACTCTTTTTAAGCTGCAATAAAAAAATCGTGGTTCGAGAAAAATTTCAATCATTTAATTAATTTCATAAGTAACCTTTCGTTCAGTCTTTTGGGTAACTGGAGCATATGCATGTAATTCAATATTTCCGTCTTTCTTCTCTTGGTAAAGGTCAATTAATTCAGGAAAAGCAGGTTCACAAATAGTTTCAGAAACTTCAACTCTTGTCGACATGGGTGGTTCTTCTCTGCTTGGACTTCGGACTGAATTGCAATTTGAAGCATGCCGATCTAGATGGTGAAAATTAATAGGTTCGTCCTCCGATTCAGAAGACGATGGAAAAGCTTTAATTCGTTTATACTTTTTTGAGTCTGCTTCGGGGTTTCTGGAGGAGGATTTTGAAGATTGAGCTGCTCCATTTTCTTTTTGTTGGGACTTGGAAAATAGATGTGGACTATAATCACTATCACTGTCATCAATTACAATTTCAGGTACTTTCGAAGCTTCGGAATTATTGGGCCTGTCACCCTTGCTACTACTCTGACTCCTTTTCTCCTCATTGGACGCTTCCGGCTTTTTGTTTTTCTTGGTTGGTTCTTCTATCGTTACCCCATTCTTCGAACTGCCCTGCCTAGGAACATTGGCTATCTAAAATTGTATAGATTATTATAGCAAATCCAAATATTTCATAAACTATAAAGGTTACCTTTGTCAACTTAAACATATAACTGGCCTCTTCAGCATGAGTGTCCCAATTTTTAATCCCAAGCCCTATTTCGTCTCCGATTTTGATAATAATTTGTCCACCCTTACTTAGCTTGGAACCATTGACCCAAGTACCATTTAAACTCTGCAAAAAAATAAAAATATAAAGATACATGAATGCGATCTTTTGTATTGACCTTAGCTATAGCTATGATTAATTATTGATTCATAAACATCGAGCGAATATTCACTCACTTTCCGATCTTGACAGGTCCAAATGTTGTTTTTAAATTCCAACTGACAATGTGCTCTGGATACAATTCCACTATGAATCAAATGTCCAGCCATTGGTTGCTTATCATATCGTCCTATTACTTGGGGCTAGAATGTAAAGAGAAAAATTGTTATTTATTTTTCTAAACAAAAGGTTTAGTAAATCGCAATTCTTATTACATCAATCCGTTTGGCCCCAAGTGGACCGAGTCGAATGAAATGTGGTTCCATATTGGATCCTGGTTTAAGAACCCGTTCTAATGCCCAGTCCATGTCCTTGTTCATATTTTGATTTTCTTTACTTGTAGATTTCAGTTGTTCGGCTTCAACCTGTTGACTAATTCCCATTTGTTTATCTTATAAGTCTGGTGTCTTTGTCTTGTACATTAGTTCCACAGTTAATTTCTCTACGTGCGTATCATCAAGTGTCAAGTCATCAATATTGTCCAATTATTGCCAATTGTTGGCATGAGGTGAACGTCCCGTTCGTTTGATTTTATGTGATTTATAGAATCAGTAAAAGACTGGAAATGAGATTAATTAACTTAATAACTAAAACCTTAACTTTTCTACAACAATTACGATTAATTTCAATGGCAAATGTGACCGCTTAAATCGCTTACAGCTAATCAGTCAACTGAACAACAAACAGCTGACCAAAATGACAAAAACAACCTTGTAAATCACTGTAACTGCATTATAATATTAAGGAACTTTACTTTACATGAAACGAAATTTAAAGAAAACAAAAAACTAACGAATGCCTCGTGCTGGAGCGCTGGAGAAAGAGTTCAGAATTTTTTATAAAACATCTCTATTTATCTCATCTCATTGGCTCATGCATTCGGTTCCAGAGTTTGCATCTGCCACAATATTTTCGAAAATTCTAATAATTATTATGACTCAAGTTAGCCACAGATGCCTGATCAGAGATACGTAAAATATTTAGGACAGTTGACAGTAAAGTTAATAATTATGACGTATTATTAAGCCTTAAGTGACCATCTGGGTCAGTTCAGTCCGACGACCGAGAGCATGTTAATGTATTGTTTTGTTTGCAGCCGGAGGTATGTGGTGACGCAGACAGACCCATGACTCCTGAATAAACAAAAAATTGTCTTAAACAATAATCTAAGAAACAAACATGCTAATATTCATTTCATCATGAAACTTTCATGACCATGATTCATCAGTAAACAATACAATACTTCACCATGAACCCTTGGTTTGGTACTTGGTTCGTGTTGGTCATGTTCCAGAGTTTTAAACGTTTACAAAACGGTGTACTCTTCAACCAATGTTTTTCGGGAATTTGAATAGGCTTTCGAAACTAGGAAGGATCTGTGCATGTTTATGAGTTATGGCATGATTATGATTAATTGATGATATGATGGCCGTTTGAGGAATAATGAGACTTGTCCTGTTATTGTTATTATGAATATAAAGTTATTTTGATGGATTATTAATTTTAAACCAATTTATCTTCTTTTACTGCTTCTTTTTAAAATTAGCCGTTGCGGTACGTTGAAAAATTATAAGTTTTTTTTTTACTTTATTTTGTAAATATAGGTAGTATCCATACTTTTTCTTCTGAGTATCTAATAATCTACTAAAAGAATAAGATTGAACGACGAACAGAGGAACGCTATAAACTCTAGAGTAATGTTTACTTAAATTTTTAATTTCCTGCTCCCCTTCCCCTAAGGGGGTTTGATAGTTGTTTTAATAAACAAAATGTTTGATTTTCAAAGTGAATACAAAATATATTTGTTTGAATAAAGAAAAATCGGGGATCCACTAAATAAATTTATTTTTAGCCCGACCCAAGTTCAGAAAGAATTCAAATAGTGTCCTACGAGACTTCAACTAGCGTCCTACGGAAATTCAAGGACTCGAAATGAGCGAAGAATATCAGAATTAGAGACATTTTTCGAACTAGAACTCAACTAGTGTTCTACGAGACTTCAGCTAGCGTCCTACGGAAATTCAACTCTCGAAATTTAACGACTCGAAATGAGCGAAGAATATCAAAATCAGAATTAGAGACATTTTTCGAA
>JAQGCY010000976.1:0-12858 GCA_034700645.1 Xenylla mediterranea | reverse complement strand
ACTTTCTTTACCTTGAGGAGACTTAGGAAGGTCCTTTTGTATTCTTTTGAATTTCAAGGATATGTAATACTACAGTACAGTTTTCTATGAAAATATTATGTATTTTAAACTGTTTTCCAGTTTCTCTTCTTCTACATTATATGTTATATTATAGTTTTCATATTTTTGGCCAGAGTTCTAATTTAAGAAAATACAATGCAAGATTAGGTTAGAAAGCCAATTTTGCTTCTAGGCTATTCACATATTTAGATATTTTTGTTCATTGGAGAAAAAGGCGTAGATTGTTCTCCGAGTTATATAGAATAAATGATATTGGCTCATTTCTGATTTATGGCGTTGATCTTGAACTTGAAAATTTATACGCTTGATTTTTTTTTATACGTACAACAATCAAGATGAGGCATTTGAAATACATTGCTTTTGTGGTTATCTAATACTTGCGGATTACATTGCATTTGGATTATATTGTCAGATGGTTGGTAGGTGAATGAATAAATTCACTCTCTCGCCTGACAAGTGGCGTTTTATCATAGGGCAGTCTTGGTCTTGGCTGAAGACAACGAGACTCGCACGAAACTAAATCTCACTAAAAACCCATTATTCAAGAGTATTTTACTCATTAAGACAGGAATCAGGATCAACACAGTGATTCCTTTTCCCATTGTTACAACCAAAAGTAAATTCATTTTTAAAATGAACGGAGTATATATTTGAACTATTACTTATGCTAAACGAGTTTTTTTTTAATATCATGCCCAAAAATGTATCTGTCAAGGCCATCATGCCCCCTTGAACTCCTATGCATCATGAATCAATTTATTTTCACATCCATTATTCTAAATTTGTATCAAACTCCAGAATTGGTAGGGAAATTTCTGTAGACAGGTATTGAATTGCTTCTGGGTATCTAGTATGTATAGTTATTTCTTGTTTTAGAATAAAAAATATATGATTTTGGAGATATCTACTAAGTCGGGGGTAAAATAACTTTCTTGAACCGTTCAAAGGCTCGTCAGAAAATCTCTATCAATTAAACTCTGTTTTTTAAGCCTCAAAGGATTCTTGAAGTTTAGTTTAAAATGAAATTCAAGATTTAAACATCTGGTCTTTTTTTTAAGGTGTTCATCTTATTCTTATCTTTTCTTGGGTTGAGGAAGGCAAAGATTTTTAAATTTATCATCCCTATTTTTATAAGAAAAGGATTTTTATTATGTAAAGTTGTGAAAAAGGGTCCATCCATTTGGATTCCGTTTCAGAATAAATATTACTCATCCTTAGGAAAGGAATACTCTGAGTCAATCATTCTACCTATAATTTGAACTATCGGAAGATAAGAATAAAAATAGTATAGTAATAATAAACAGGAAAAGTTCCTTTTTTAAAAGAAATAGATGCTTCATCAAACCAGGTATAAAAAAAATAGAAGATTCTGTTACTTCACACAGGTGTTTAATGTAGAATATTTTTATCAGTAAGTCTTTTAATGCTAGAAGCAAAAATAGTTAAATCCACATGCACATGAAGGATACAGTTTTAATGCGGGATTTGATTGGTTAGAAAGAGGATTTTTATATTTATATATGTTGTGCATTATCGGGACATATACAATTAAAAATTTATTAAGCTACAGATGATTTAGGATTTCATTGTTGTGCTTCCATGCATGTCACAATATCTTAACATGATGTCATTCTAAGAGACTGTAATCATAAATATATATAAAAAAAATTACTTCTTGGAATAAAACATTTCTTGACCTTCAATATATGACTTTTCACATAGAAGAAGACAAAAAATTAACTGCTTATGTAAAAAAAAAAAATGAAAAAAATAATGTAATGTGCTCAAAGGCAGAATTTTCTTTGCTTGATATAACTTTGATTAAAACACGGTACAGAACCATTTGGATCTGTATATAACATAACACAAGGTTATTTCAATTATGTCCATGTATATTTATTTATAATCCATTTGTCCATTCTCCATTGTATTATTGTATATCTATTCCTAGAGTGGAGTTGTAAATATAAATATAAATCTACAGGTATAATTTTGCTTGCATTGTTACTCTGATGAGCTTGAAACTTCCAATTCTTTCAGACAGTTTTTTATAAGACTCTTTCTTATGACACTTTAATTGTACCTAATTTAAACCTCATTTTAGCCAACACCTAATTCATTTTCAACATTTCTCCTGAAACATATAAAAACAGCTTTGGTTCCATCCAAGTTAAATTTTTACGTTTTATTCAAGGTTTCTTAAGAGGACAAGCAGTAAAAATGGTCATTTTTAGTGTCTTTTTCCTACTATTATTACCTGGATAATCCATAGAAAATCCAATGAGTTAAAATAAGTAATTCTCAAGTACGATATTAAAGTTTGTACTGAATAGGAATCTACATGTTTAGCTATTGGCTATGAAAGATTGATATAGGGAGAAAGCTAAAACGTATTTATTTAGAGGTTGTCCAATCCTTTTAGCCGAAGATAGGTTAAGCTCAATTTATTAATAGAATTTGAGGATTCTAACTGTTCATTTGTCATAAAAAGTAAAACGTCTTGGAGATGATAACGAATGCATAGATTTTGAGAAGTTGGACATAATACCTTGACATGATGAATCATTGTGTAAGACACTGGTGCATATACTTACAAAAGGTATAGTGCAGGAAAATTTTTAAACTATATTCCTCCTCATATTTCCTCATTAAATAGAAGGAGTCTATCTCTATCAGCATAAAGAGTTTTAAGACAAGAAGGATTCCTTCTTCGTGGGAAAGGTGAATGGACTGGGTTGGATTTGCTTGTGGAACACGGATAATGAGAATGGTAGGGGAACAGAAATCAGTGAGTGATGAATTGCATGGTTTCTTTTATTTTTTCGCAATTCTTTTGCAAAAAAAGAGAAGCAAGGATTCAGCTTCCATTTCAATTTACTGTATCTTTAAAGTATATACTTTTGTATTTCAACCGAATCAAATTACATATATCAAATACCCTTCATGGAACAATTCATTCCGGAAACTCCAATTTTTATGGAACAAAGCTGATAAATATCAAACTGTAGTGACAGTTGTCAAGCTCACATTTTCCAGTATTCAAGCTCAAAAGCTCGTGCATATCACAAACAGTAGAAATAAACTTAGCTCTCTAATAAATATTACAAATTCACATTCAGATTTATTCTATTTATTTCAAAATCCTATTAACCGTGAATCCTTTAAGCTTAGGCTTCCGGGCATAGATTTTGATTTGTAATAATATAAAAATTTATTTAAATGCATTCATGGGTCATACAAAAGCCTCAAAATCAAAGCGCAATTTAGTTCATGAGGTAATATATTAATAATCAATTGATTTGTTGTAAACAACTAGTATAATTCTAATACTCGGAGATTGGGGCTTGGTACTTGGATTTTTATTTATGAATTATTATTCAATCTGAATAGGATTTATCGCTCCATAGTCTAATGTACCAACTAAAGCAATATATTATATTATATCGCCAAAGTAAAACAATGAAATCCAGGGAACAATGGGTTTTATTATAAGAATAGAAGCATGATGTGATTTTACAGTCTGTCTAATTTTGCTTTTGGATCATTCTTGTAAAGGAACGAAAGTAAATCCTTGATAATGATGATAAACTGAATGTACCATAATCAAGAAAAAAATAACGCTCATTACTCCATGCATGCAGGGGTAGTTTAAGATTTAATTCAACCATTAAAGAAAAATTTAAGTACATTATGAGTCTTGGGTTTAAGGATATTTTTTTTTATCCAATCCTAACCATCCTGTAATAATTGTAAATAGTACTTATATATTATATTAATAGAAATATCATTCAACAAGCTTTTAGTTAATCCTCATGATGACGGAGTATTAAAAAAACATGGAATGTAGTAGATAGATATGTAGAATGGATCACTGGATTCAAATTTTCTGTTCTATGCATGCAGGGTAGAAATAGCACGGGACGGGGGTGCATGCATGCATTCATAGAAACAGAACAACCCCGGTGCAAATTTTTCTGTTTCTTCTTCATCTTCTTTTATTATTTAATAGCAATAGGAGTTAACAAACAAAAGATCTATCAAGCTCTGCCTGTAAAAAAAAATTCTTGGATGGATGGATGAAATATCTTGAAGTTTTTTAAAGATATTGATAATAGACATAGTTAAGCTAAGCAAAAAAGTACGATGATTCGGCATTAAGAAAAGGGTTGGTTTTTTTTGGATATATACACATTTACAAATACATTAACATTAGGAAGGATAAGAAAAATATCTGAAGAATAAATGGGGTGGTATGCCCGGAGTGATTTTTCGCACGTTTATCTTTATTTCTTTTTATATTGTTTAAATTGTAAAATACCATAGAATAAGAATGGAACTTGTATATTATGTACAATTCATCCATTCCATTGCATGTAAAAACCAAAACGTACTTACTTAACCAACCAAACCAACAATAATTCCATTCCATTCCAAACAACTAACTTTTTTAACTAAATAAGTTTTGTCTGAAAGTCTCTTGAATGCTTGGGATTTTTTTCCTTCTTCTTCTGCTTCTTCTGTATAAAATAAGTTCATTCACCTACCTTCTACCAGTACCACAAGTACCTGTAATAATTGTAATTCTTATATTATTACTACGTAGTTTTCTTGTATTATTGTAGTATGTAGATCCTATTCCAACTTATACTTGTTCTACAGTATTCCATAAACTTGACTATACATTAAAATATTACCGATTCAAGTATTTTTCAATTTAAAGAAGATGAGGTCAACTTTAATAATTTATGTAAATAGTTATTAGTATTAGTTGTTAAGTTGTCTTGTGTTAGATCATTTGCATATTTTCGATGACTAGATTGATCTTTCGGATGCATCTCATTTTTTTGGAACAAAGGAAAGAGTATTATTATTGAAAATAGAAAGATAACCGTAAATGAATCAGTTCAGTTCCAGTAGTGCCGTTTTATTTATTTATTTTTTCTTTTTGGAATGAGAGCAGAGCCATATGAGATACTAAAAATTATTCAAGTACTACTTAATTCATAAAGAAAGAAAGAAAAAAAATGCTCATAAAATTTATGTATTTATGCCTTTACGTTTAAAAAAAAATTAACGGTGATTTAATGATGATACTTCCCTCATGTTTACATATTATTATTCATGCCTAGAATAGAGTCAGAGAAAATATTTCATTTTAACTTTTGTATAAATAGATAATAAAAAAATGAAATATTCATAAGTAAGAATTTAAGAGTAAATGAGGTTTACTTTACTTTACTTTACTTCCACATATCAGATTCAGAATATCTGAACTATTAGAATTTAGTCTAGGAAGAAAAGAATCATGTTAAATATTCGTACAAACTGTGAAAATTCATTTTCAGCTTTACTTTTAACTATACAATGAGTGTGATTTACGTATATATGTGTTAAACTAAACTTAAAAAATTATTATTGACAAGTACGAAACGATGGGTATAATATAATAATAATTATAATTATAATAGCTCATAAGAGACAATCAGTATTAGTGTTGTGTAGGCTCCGAGTCCGCACATCACATCATTTTGAAACGTTAGCCTCAATTCAGAAAACAGAATGAATGTTTTTTAGTTGGTTAGTTAAGTTTCGGCTGGTGCAGCAATACAGTTTTCTTCCTCATAAATAAATTCATAGGAAAAATGAACAATAATAATATTATTAGTTAGACTTCTGGTTCATTTTAATACTCCTGGCCGGTTTTTCTAGACGGTGCGGCAGTAGTGGTAGATTGATGATGATTTTGAAGATTACCTAAAAAGCTCATTTGCATACAAACGGCAAGTGTGTTATATTATATTATACCTAACTCAACACAATGAAAAATCTCTCCAAGCAAAATTCCATCCATTCAAAAAAAAGTATTAGTTAGGCATAGCCAAAAAGTAAACGAATATGTGTTTTTTTATTATTATTATGGATGGACAGATTTTTGTATAAATACTGGGATAAACGAATAAAAAAAAAGCATAAGATCATCATAATAACACTGAGAATCCGCTATTGAATAAATTAAATTAGTTGTTTGGAGAGATGGAGAGTGGTTCTTGATTTTTTTTCATTTCATTTCTTTCCATGTTATTCCATGTATTCTTCATACAAAATAAATAAAACCATGCATGCATCAACATCAACCTACCAACCTGATCTTTGTTTTGCCTTTTTTCTTCTTTTTCTTCTTCTTAATTCATTTTGATTACTCCAACTCCATGCAACTTTAAAAAACGCAATTTTACTGGTCCTACATGGTTCGTGGGGGCGTTCTTGAGCCCTAATCTTATTATATTTCGCCATAAAAGTTCAATGAAAGGAAATGAAATCCCGTTTCATGTGAAATGACTTTTTTTTTCTTGGTTGAAAACAAGAATGATACGTGTTTGAGAGTTCTCTAGTTCTATTCCATTATTTCCATTATAATATTCCTCTCCTCCTCATGGGTAAAAAAACCAAAGATTGTTATGAAGGAATCTGACTGAATAAAATGAAATGAAGCAGGATTGCAGGATTCATTGTCATCGAATTACGAATTATAATGATGATGTTTATCAAATGATATCAAATGGTGACTGGGGAATTGAAGCTGGGAGAATTTTTTTTAGACTTTACTTAGGATTAGTTTTGCTTTTGCCTCAGAACTTCTTTCCTCTACTAAAATGGTGCAAATTATTTTTGTAGGTGAATGAACCAAACACTCAAATAGTAATGAAAGAAAAAATGGTTTTAATATTACAAGAGAGATTAAATGCATGTAATGGGTTTTTTTGAGGCTTTTTGATTTTATCAAAGTGAATTTGCAAAAATAAGCCGACATAATTTGCCACTATGCGAAATCAAAATTGATGCAATTGAAATGTATAAAAAAAAAACTTGTCCATAGTCTAAATTTTAGCAAAGGAAAGTAATTCCGACATTTTAAAATGAGTCATCAAAAACTTGCCCAATAAAGTTGTCTTTTAAATTATGTTTGTAGAATAAATTATTATTGTTAAAGGAACTTGAATTGTGAGATTGCCCAATTGTAGCTTAAACTAATTTGTAAATGTTTCATTTTAGGTCCAGATGGTAAAAATGCTCGTTGCGAATCTAGTATTCTAAAACCCGAAGTTTTGACTCCTATCCGACCTTCAGTAATACATCGAGCTCCAGCACCAAAATCCCCCTTACCTGCATCCCCATTTCCACCAGAACAAGAAGTACCATTGGATTTTAGTCAAGGAAACGACAGGTACTGAACATTTTGTCCTCCGTAATAAAGCACAAAAGACGTTGGTTTACTAAAAGCTTTATTTGGTAAATAGGAACTTAAGTCCAGAACCACATGAGTATGAAGGTAATGGACCACCTCGGGGAGGAAGGATGGGTGGCGTTCCATCCGGTGGGAATAAAGGTGGAGGAATGGATGGGATACCCCCGGGTGGAGTTGGGGGTAGCTCAAATGAGCCTTGTCACACTGGGAATAATAACATGCCTGGGGCTGGAGGAATGAATAATGGTAATGGAGGGGGTGGAGGAGGATACCATCGGTTAGCATCGGATCCTTTGCCCCCTGTCCAAATGCTGGGCTTGGGTGGACATTTTGGCTCGAGTAGTGGCGGTGGAAATGGAATAGGTGGAAGCTTTTTGAGAGGATATGACCACAGACACACCGAAACCTTATTAGATGTTTGCGTCGGAGGGGGAGGGGGTGGACATCATCTAGGAAACGATCCCTTATTATTACCATTGCCTAGCCCGGAGTCGTTACTGGAATTAGCTGAATTATATCGAGATGATCCGGCGGTTGGGGACGTTGATGTCCCCCCACCAGAACCACCACCACTTCTTGCCCCACTCACTCCATTAGAACCTTCTGATCCTTGCCGTGGATCGCGTCCTTCAGATTCCGACATGAATCTCAGTCTTAACTCCCAATTTATGCAGCGAAGCAATCCTATTGTTGACAATGGTAAGCCCTTTTTGCAACTAACAATACTAAACATTGTAATATCATTCTTACATCCAAAGTTAATTTTTATGATTTATAAATTTTCCAGGACGACAACACTATATGCCACAAGCAACGAATGACTTCTTCAATTTCGGAGGATTTAATTTTTCAGATGAATTTAATGCTGCCCTTGACAGTCAACTTAATATAAATACCTCAATCCTTGGAGGACCCGTTGTTTCCAACAACTCATCAATGAACCACTGCAATTCCCAGCAAATGGTCAATTCGCTCCTTGGTATACCTAATTCCATGGGAAATCAAGTCCAAATCTCACTTCCTTCCCCTTACACAACTGGATCCTCAGCCGGATCCCCACCCGCTACTCCTAACAATACCACATCGACCAAACAACGTTCCTCAAGACGGCAAGGATCAACAAGTTCTAGTGACTCTCGTCAATCCCGTTTCCCTGCTCTTCAGCAGCGGGTAAGTTATGAGGTACACAAAAATAAAAGTTAAACTTATATTATTTTCTGGCCTACTTATTTTCAATTTTGCTTATCATGGAATTGTGTAATGTATGATTTCAGTTGGGCATTCCAAGTGAAGCATCCGTTGAATTTGTGAATGGTGGACATGGAATCAAAAACCCACTTGCTAATCATTCCGAAACTGGCCTTACTGAAGACCTAAAACCTCAGATGCATCATAGTGATAACTCATCAGACTGCACCGAAAGTTCTTTGTCTGCTGGTTCTGGATCTGGAAGTAGCAATACAAATGGACATTCAAGTACAGGAAAACTTGCTTGTCGAATTTGCGGAAAAGCTTTTAACTTACAAAGATTACTTAACCGTCACCTCAAGTGTCATTCCGATGTCAAACGATACCTCTGTACATTCTGTGGCAAAGGTTTCAACGATACATTTGACCTTAAACGTCACACCAGAACTCATACAGGTGATTTATTTATTTCATACCTTTAAATTCTTCATCCAATTTCCTTTTTATACAAGTTTTTATATGCATGCACACATGGTTTATAATTTGCTTGGAGCTTCTATAAAATTATCATATGATCTCCGCCCTGAGCCCGAGCATTTTTACAAAGCGGTAGGTAGTGGAAAAATAATAGATGTTTATAGATTATGTTCAGTAGTTATGATTTATCGTATGTGTTTTTTATATGTATATTGCCTGACTAAGTCGCAAGGTGCACATTGATAATATTGACTCAGGCTAATAGTGCATGCATATATATAAAAAGGGTGTATAATTAAGGTTCCAGCATAATCATCCGTCATGGTTTAAGGAATGTAGGCTAAGATGAAGGTTAAATTCTGATCTGGGCGGAGAGAAAGGGAAGGGTGCAGTGGAATACATCATCCCACAACACTTTGCATCATTTTCCATAATAAAAAAATCATACTCTATTAAAATTTAAAACCAACCTCATTCATAGTATCATCCTAATAATAATAATAGTAATATTCTGATCTTTCCTAAATTTTATATTCAACTTTTTATTCTTATTTTTTAGGAGTGAGGCCGTACAAATGTAACATGTGTGAAAAATCCTTTACACAACGATGCAGTCTTGAATCTCATTGTCTTAAAGTCCATGGTATGCAGCACCAGTATGCCTACAAGGAGAGACGGACAAAAGTTTATGTATGTGAAGAATGTGGTCACACGACTGGAGAGCCTGAGGTCCACTATGTTCATCTTAAAGAACTTCATCCTTACAGTCCAGCTCTTCTTAAATTTTATGACAAGAGACATTTTAAATTTACAAATTCAACATTTGCAAATATGTTGCTCCAAGTAAGATCATAATACAATTATTTGTCTTCCTTCGAAAGCAATTATATGAGTCCTGCTCTTGAGAGTGTTTTATTTTGGGGTTCTTTAGATTCACTTTAATTCGTAAATTTTGGTTCAATATTAACTACTAAGTATTTCAATGCGAGAGGTAATCAGTGATAAGTACTCATCAGAGAGATTTCATTCATTTTAAAGTGTAGATTTTTAGAAAGAACACAACCTTTAGAAAATTCTGCACAATCATAACTAGAGGAAAGTGCTTTTCTTTTAACGTTTAACTTGTTTCAATGTTAGTTCTACATTTTTAGGAATTAGTTTTACTTGAATTACTTTCAGAAAAGGAAAATATTTGATGTAGGCTTGAGATGAGGGAATTATCTCGGAGAGATTCTGCTAGATTTTTATGAGGAAGTTGAAAATTAGAATATATAATAAAAAATAACGTAGTAAGTTATTAGTTTAACACAAAGATACCTGATTTCTGAATCGAGAAGTTTAATTTAATACGAACCATTTACCAATTAATAATTTTGACTTGATTGATGGGACTCAATGCATTATATACAAAAATTTCAAAATACCAAAAAATAACATAAACTTTACCAATTCACTCATTAGGTATCAGACTGATTCAGCTTTTTGAGGACTTTAATATGATGAGCCAACTGAAGATTTAATACCTGAATTCGTGAGAGTTTTTAGAATGCTGGGATTATGTTTCTATATTCAACTTTATTTGAAATGAAAAAAAAAATATATACTTAAACAACGAAAAAACAAAATTGGTAAATTACATTTTTAATTTACAATTATTACAACTTACAAGGTTTTTATTAGTTTAGAATAAAAATAGTATCATCCTTATTAGTTTAGTGGATTATTATTATTATTACTAGAAATTCTAATGTTGCACCTTTGCAATTTGTTTACATTTTTTTTGTGACTCTTTATATTTTTGTTTATCGGAATATCCTGTTTTCTGAATTTACTGAATTTATTAATTTCTATTAAAAACTTATTCAATCCAAAGTATTCTTAAATTATTATTTTAAAATAAAAAATTGTAATGCGAGAACAAATCAATTTTTAAAACAAATTAATAAGAACCTACACAATTCAACTGCTAACAATCGATTTATAATTATAATAACATACTTAATTATTATTATAAAAAAAAAATCCACCGACTGGATAGATATAAATAAATTGTAATGCGTCAAGAAACACTGTGATAATGAAAAGAAAATAATAATTGTTATTAATTGTTAAAAAAAAACAAATATGAGATTTTATCCACGAAGGCAAAAGAATAAGTCATATTATTGAGTATTTTTGTTAAAGTTTAATCATATTCATAATCCCAAAAATTGGCTACATATTTGTTATTACTTCGTAACAGTAACTCGTTATTATAAGTTAAAGTAAATTCCTAGTACAAGAATAGTATTTCCATAAACTGAGAATGAGAAATGTGAAGTCTAATCTATACTGTTAATTAATAATAAATTAACTGTTAATTCCAATCCAAATAATTTATAAAGAAAAGAAGAATATATGGACAATCTACAACTGTTTTAGGTTAAGACGAATCTTCATTTGTTAATCATCGAAACATTACAAATCACAACAATACGATACAATACAAACAATACATTATTTACTCGTTACTCCTATTATTACCTATCTACTACTACTACTACTAAACTTGTGGTTACTTTGTATTTCGTTTCATATTATTATAACAGCACTCAATAAGTATATTATTCATTCATCAATATTAATCAAATCAATCGTTGTTAAACCCTTGTTGTTTAAATTCTTTGTTTTGTTTTGTTTTGTTTTTTAGAACTAGTAGTATTTCTGTGTTGTTGTAAATAGATATACGAAGGACGGCAAAAAATATAATAAAAATTGAACAATAATTTGTTTTAAAAATACGATACATCTTTTGAAAAGTTTTGTTACTGTAAAAAATATTTTCGATTTCATCCCTACGTACGTAAAGCTGCATCTTAAATTTTTATTATCATGGTCAAAATAGAAAATACCATAAAAATATGAGATAAAGATATCGTACAAATCAACAAACTGCGATAGATTCAGAGATATGAGTACCTGCATCTATTTATCTACGAATAAGTGGTTTGATGGTGGTGGTGAATTGAATTTCCATTCCCGATCCCAAAGGCAAAACTACAAAGTTCAAGCAGTCAAACTGTTTATTTCCTTGGTTGGAACTTGGATGCTGGATGCAATATGGCATATGCTGCAGCATATTAAAATACTAAAGCTATTATTTCTTTCAGTCTGTCTTGCTTGTCCCAACAATTTGGTTACAGGAACCTGCTGCCGCTCCGAGCAATATATATTTACATTATATAAACATAATTTATACACACTTTGTTTTTTAACACCCGAAGTTACAATACAATACAATGTATTAAAATTCAACCTACCTAACATACAACATATGCATATTATGATGATGATGATATTATTAATCAGAGCATCGGAATACAAGATTCAATTCAACTTTCCACCTTTCCACTTGCACTTACCGAACATTTACATTATGTATGTATGCGTGTTAAATAAAGGAAAGGAAAACTCAAGGAAGAAAATGAGCATGTATCAGGAGAATTAGAAAAAGTAAAAAGATTATGATGAGATTTCAATGTCAAGGTCAGAACCCACTACTGATAAATGATAACCAGTCTTATTATTCTATTGATGCGATAACACCTGTCTTTTTCCTGAAACAAAACGTAGCTTGAGCAGATACCAAACAAAAAACATGTTTCATATTCAGTTTTCTCAGCGATTGAATTGAAAAAAAAATACTCCAACTGTGCTTTCCTTCTTCAGGTCACGAGGAGCAAAAGTAAAACCCGATAAATATCAATTCTTTGATCTCTCGACTTTGGAATATTTAATTTTAAAATATTTTAAAATTAAATTTGAGCACGATGAGCAAAATGATGGTAAACTCGTGGACTTGAAGTAATTGGCAAGTTTGGAAATGTACGACAGAACTTTGTATTTGT
>JAQGCY010000975.1:0-12860 GCA_034700645.1 Xenylla mediterranea | reverse complement strand
GTAGTATACATAAACTGGAGCACAAAATTCGCATTGCAATTCACTTTTCAACTTCCTGTCTTCCTGACTTGACTATGGCTTCTCCTGGAGAAGTTGTTAGTTTTCGGAGTATAAAGTGTCTCCCTGGACTCATAGATCATCCACCTGTCAACTCTTGCTCCAGAGACACACCAGCACCAGTAAAAAAGAGGATCATTCCATAGCATTTTGCATCTGCAAAGACTTCCAGCATCCATCCAAGAGAAAATAAACCCCAAAAAACCATATTACGTATATTCAATTACGTTTTTTGCATAAACGTCTCATTCTCCAGAAGACACCGAGACATTTTTCCATTAACATCATCATCATATTATCATATCATCATTGGGATTGATATTGATATTAAACAATTTGTGCATCAAACGCACTCAATCTCTCACTCTTTCACCCCTTCCTTTTTCTTGAATCTTGACTTTGGCATTTTTAATAGAATTTTACAAATAATATTATGCATACAATGCGTACATTTTGACTCCGTCTTCTGTTCTTGGCAAAGAATTATAATATAAGTACTTATACACACAAAATATATAATAAATCATGAGATAAAATTTAGTTGCGTTTGTTGGAATTGTTACATGCATTACATAGACTCTGTTCTATTTCGTTATATTTTGCTTTACTTTCTCTCTATATTTACGTCCATCCATTCTGTTCTGAAACTGATTCGGTTCCAAGAAAATGAATTGTCCCCATACATTCAGATTCAACCCTTTGTCTATGCTTAATCCCGTGATTTTGATATGTAAATTGTAAATACGTCCGATCATACGCTTCATGACGACAAGAGAAATGATCTTCTTAAATCTAAATCTGTAAATAAATTCTTGCATGCAGATAGAAGCATATAGTACAGTTTGTTTCCAAATCATGAAAATCCTGAAAACTATGGCCACAGATTACGTATGTATGAAACAATTTCTTGTGCAATAGGCAATGTAGAATAGAAAAAGATAGCATGTTGATGATACTGATTTCTGAAACTTTTCCGAATCAAATGGAAGCCATATTCCTCTCCCCCTAGTGGTAAATTTGGAGATCATTCAAAGTTAGGAACTATAGGATCTTTTGAGGATCAGGTTTGGATTGCCTAAGAATTGTTCAACACTTTTTGTATAGGTGGTTCGGGTGGAGTTTAGTTAAAAGGTAAAATGAAAATGAACAGCGCAGTTGAATCGCAATCAGATCCAGAATACAAACTCCAGTTCCAGTCGCCCACACTTGCAGTCTCCAGAGTTCCAATTCTCAACCAAGCTCAGACTCCGAGATTGCGGTGTTTGAGATGAGATACGATTCGCGATCCATAACTTTTCCTTTCATACTTACTTACGATATGATGTCATTTAGCATTACGGGAATGTTATGATATATTTATATTCCTTGTGGAATCATTCGGATTCGGATCTTGTAAAAGTTGACCTACCAAATACCAAAAGAGCCCACTTATCATGTCCCAAATGACAAAGAAAAAAAATATATATCTTTTCAGCAGTCTCTTAAACTAAGCTTATAACTCTTCATCTTCCACTTCCTTGGAAGTTGTAGAAGTAGAAGATCTAGATAATAATAATAATGTCTTATTTTCTGTCAATTGACAAGATATTTTTTTCGCTACGATACCACACACTTGAGCCAAGACAACTTATAGAAAATCCCACTTTGTTATTTTTATTTCACTAAAACTTCATAGTTCATTCTTTGCCTTTTTCGTTGTTTTTTTCTCCTTTAACGAAACATTACAATTTACAAGGTATAAAGTCATCCGTCATTCTGTCACTGGTTGGCTTTTACTCTTGAACATGTACATGATGATGATGATGAAGAAGAAAAATACTCTAGAAAACAAACTGGAAGTAGATGTTGAACCCCAGGTAGATAGATTCATCCTACCTAATTTTAACGGCATCTTTTAACAGAAGGCCAGGTAAATTGTAAATGTTAAATGGCAAAAGGCAAAGCAAAAAAAAAGAAACCGGAAATTTGGATGAAATGGATGGATGGAGAAAAGCCAAAAAAAAACTAAACCTTTAAAAACATTTTATCGATCATTCATTGCCTATAACTCAAGCTATATCGTAGAATTGTCTTCGTCTGGCCTGGTGCTGGTCTGCCTAATGAATTCCTAAAAGCCTACCAGGGAGTTGAGTTACTTGAGAGTTTTTTAATACATTACATTCCAGAAGGTAGTAACAATTTTTTTTTGTTCTTGACTGACTCGACTTCGACTCCTGATTTTGAGACAATGAGAATCTTAATTACGTGTTATGTTCTTATGTTATATAAGTATAATTACTTGAGAATTGAGTGAAGCAAAGCAAATCATGACTATGACATAATACGGGCATTGTTTTTCTGCTCGTCTGGACTAGAGAGAATAGAATATTTTAGACTTTGAACAAACTACGAAAAAGTTTTATCGATTTTTTGCGATTGCGATAAATGAATGAATGGATTCATGAGAAAATGTTTTCCTTAGAGTCTTATCATATTATTTTTTAAAGTGTTGTTGGCCTAATTTGATTTTTTTATCATATTTTTTCCTGTCTGTGTCTGGTAGCTGCTCCTTCCGATGATAATGATTGCATTAGCATTATTAGATTTAGATAGTCAAATCGAAGCAATTCAAGAATTGCAACGCAATGAAATATAGATACTTGATTTTTGACTTTGATTTTGTAAAGGTTTTACTGTCTGTACGTTTACAGTAACAATTCACATTAAATTTCTACCTTTTTTTTGCTTTTAACAATTGTATTCCTTGCTATTGATGTTACTATTGCCTTTTTGGCCCTGGATGGATGGATGGATGGAATGGAATAGAACACTTTATAATAGTGAGTTAACGTTAAAGTTAGTGTTTTGTTCTGTTCAGTTCTTCTTGTCGATGATTAATGACTTTGGAGAGTCGAACGAACCAAAAAGTCAGTTTCATTAGATTGCTTTGGGGCCTAATAATAGTAGGCAAAAAAGTAAAACCTACTTATATTTTATATATGCTCACTACTTTTCAGTTTACCACGAAACTTTAATACTTTACAATTGCTTATTGCTATTGCTCTACTCTTATTCTTATCCTTAATTCCTTATCCGTAACTGTATATAGTCCTTAAATCCGTAAATCCTGCTCCCATGCTCTAAAATCCTTAAGTTAAGTATAATGATTTTCGTTCGATTTTTTTCCTTTTCAACTTATACTAGTTACAGTAAAATCAAAAGCTCAAGTCAAAACCAAAGTTAGTTGTTGTAAGCAACTGAAATGAAAACTTTGACTTTAATAATGACTTTAATATTTTCATTATTGTATGGCATTGTATTCTATTTCTATCTAGCTTTCCACTCACACAGTTCAATTTTTTGATAGAAAGCAAAGCATAATGAAAATGTTTAGTCAATACTCCTGCATGCATTGCAAAAAGTTCTTTCCGAGTTAGTTGTTTGTTACTGTTAGTTTTTGTTAGCGGTGTTTTTGGAATTGATTTCTAAATTCAAACTTTTTTGGTAAAACTTTTCTAGAGAAAAAAAAACATCAAGCCAAGCTATAGCTAGCTCAAAGTTTTTACTTTAACTTGGAAAAGGAGGAGATTCAGAATGCAGATGATGGAAAAAAATTATAGAAACGCAAACGAGGACAAGGAATCACAAATGACAAAAGGGAAATATAATGAAGGTAACAGAAATTAATTTTAAAAGAAATCAGAAAAAGGGTTATTAGTTGGATGAAGCTTTTGTTTTGGCTAAAATCGCTGCAGAGCAGAACCAAACTTTTTTGGAAATTAAACAATTTTTTTGAATGCTGAAAATTAAAATGTACGCATAGAATATGCAAAATGCTTAGAAATTCGAGCTAATTTGGGATTTTAAGGTTAAACTCCAGTTAGATTATTTGAAAAAAAATTTTTAAGTGATAATTGCAATAGCAGTTCAGTTAGTTTAGCTGATTAATTGTTGAATTGTAAAGCGATTGGTGTGAAGTTTTGGTATGGTCAATGTACCCTTAAAAGAGAGCAATGATTTCAATTTTCTTGAGTACTTTAACCTCATATAACCCTTACTTACATTAAGCTATCTTCATTGAATCTCTTCATTTATGTCTATAAACATTGGACATCTAACATAAGTCCCTTTATTTAAAAAACACGATATTTGTATATGTAAGAGAAGAGTACTTAATTTTTACTGTAGTTTTTCTTGAGTGACTGACAAATGACAATGACAAGCAGATGTAAGTACACTACTGTAAGTGTACACAGAGTGTAAATGTGGTTTTAGGTCCAAAAAGTTATTGACCTGCATTTTTCATTTTCATTACTTTTTTCTTGAGACAAGACAGACACAGACAGACAGGGGACCCTTAGCCTTTGATATTACGAGTACTTTGCTGTTTGCTATGCCAAATAAATACTTCTGGGTAAGCTGCTTTTTAGCCTTAAAAAGCGTATGGATTTGGCTACATCTCCATGGTTGATATTATTTGGAAAGTGGGCAAAGTAAGTAAAGTAAGAGTAATTGGGAACTTTGCCAGAACGACAATAAGTACAAGTGGTGAAGAATTCAAGAACTTAAGCCTATGCCTGGCCTGGGTTGTCTGGTTCTTTTGGATCCTATGTTATGTATGTCTCCCACACACTTACATTACATTGACTCTGACTCTGACTATGACTGATCATTTCGTTCTCCAATGTGAAAATCTCTATTTTTCACTTTTACTTTCAGCCAAAAACCGTCGAGTCAAGCCAAGCCAGCCATAGCCAAGCCACGGGAGAAAAAAAAAGAAAAGAAGACATACGTACTTACGTACGAAGCGATAGCATATATTTTAGTCTGTCTGAAATTTTCTTGGTGAAAGGCAAAACGGAAAAAGCAGCTAACATTAACATTAGCAGCAGAGAGAGTCATAGTCATAGTCAGAGGCAGACATACGAGACATGTGCATGTCTCTTCCATCTCCAGCAAAAGAAAATCCAATCCTCCAGACTTGAACAGAATAGAATAGAATTCGTTAGAATGTAGAAAAGTAGAAACCGAAAAAAGAAAGAAAGAAAAACCAAACCAAAACCACCTACTGGTAGCTCAAGTTGAATCAGTACAAAATGGATTTTCACTCCGTGAGATCTTTCCATCGCTAGAATCGCATCGCTTTCTTTCTCACTCAAGTCAGCCAGAGCCAGCAGACACAGATATATACTCTCCTCATTTCCTTAAAAATTCATACATTTCGGAATTTGAAATTCAAAGGGCAAGAAGTACTGAAAATAGTCTTGGGTCTGGAAGGTTAAGCTTAACCAAGGTTCCAGAAATTCCAGTATAAAATAAATCCAGCCAATTCTTCCAAACCGGCAATATTCAGCTACATTTGGTAAGTATGGAAGTTTTTTTTTATCAATCATTTGCAGCATTAATAGATATGGACAAATTTTTAAACTAACTGGTTAAAATTGCAAAATACTATAGTAGAATTTTCTTAATTTTCCAACCGGCATTGAAATTACCATTCTATTGTTACATTCCATTATTTTCTTAAATTAAAATTTCACGTTGTAAGAAATACTCTAATGGCATAGTTCCTGTTTTAGCCCGACCCAAGTTGGCTTGACAACGGGTCATGGGCTATTGTGATGATCACGGCCGTGTATGTATATATGTATATATACGCACGATAACTCCAGAACGCGTCAACCGATTGACTTGAAATTTGGTATGCGTGCGTTTGGAGTCAATACTGAGGTCAAGTTCGACGATGAGCTAAATCGGGCCAGGGGTAAGGGTAGCTACCCTGACAACTACCCCTAAAAAATTTTTAAACGAGTAAAAAATAACTTTTTCTTATGGGATTTTACATGTTAATTTTTGGTGTACCAAAGGGCCCCCCTTTGGACATTTTTCAAAATTTCGAAAGTTTTTAAGAATTGTAATTTTACGGTGGGTCGGGCTTTTTAACATGTATCGATAGGTTTTTTTCTTTAGTTTCCTTTCCTTTTTAGATTTTTTCTCTGTCTGTGTGTAAAAAAAATTTCTTCCCCCTTCCATTTCCATCTGTGTGATCTGATCTGTATAGTGTATTATGATATTGTAAAATTCTTGTTGTATATGTATATATATCGACCCAACATAACAGCAAGTTTAGTTTAGTTTAGTTTTCATTTTCATTTCACCCTTCATCCTATTCTTGTCTGTCTTAGTTTACCCGTATCCGTATTGCCGTATTCCATGTTTTTTTTGCCACATCTCATCCTATCCTTTGGCTTTTCCCGAGTGAGCACCCATTTACCCATGGCTTGACTATGCCATAACCATGCCATGCGCCCCAAAAAATTCGGTGTCTAAGGATAGAAAGGATAAGGAATGGAAATGGAATCCCGAAGAAACCAACTCAACTCAAGCCAAGCCAGCGATACGTATGATAAGCATATTATAAAGCGTTCCGCTTTCTGTTCTTGTACAACATACTTCCTTTCCTTGTAACGTAGTTGTAGAACATAACATACAGAAATTTTCTTACATGATAAAAAAAATGAAATGAAATGACGAAAATTCCCAAAATACCAATGAGAAAAGAGAACGAGAGAGAGAGAGAAAGTAAAAGGAATGAAATGAATAGAAGAAAAGATTGGAGATTTTGATATGTCATGTCGTGCTTGGACACATTCAACATGATTAGGTGATAATGAAACATCATCATAAAATTTATGAGGTACGAGTCATAAAAAAAAATAAAAAAGTTTTGAGGGCAACTTGCAAGTAGTTTTAGTTTTAGATAGCGTAGCATAGCATAAATGAGCTATATCCATAAGATTTCTTCACACCTTTACAGAAGTTAGCTTGATTTTGACTTGGTAAAAAAGGAAGATCTCATTTTTCTTAAGAAAGAAATCTAAAGAAGGATACGATACGACACTCACTCACGATACACCAGAAGCATCGCCAGAATCGTCAGCATCAGCATAATAATTTTCTAAACCAAAATACCAAAAGGAATCATTGATGAAGCCTTGATTTAAACTTTGTAGACTGTGGTTGTAGAGCAGAGATTTTTTTGAGTGAATCTTTCTGTCTCATCTATACTGTAGCTGTAGCATTTCTTTTTCATGATTCCTTTTTTCCATTCTTTTGTCTGTCGGTCGGTCGGTGGAATAGGAAGAATAGAATAGAATAGAATAGTTTTGATCATTAATCTTCTCTCTAAACCTGTCATCCACGCTTCTTCTTCTCCATCTATTTCTTTCTAATACTAATGTATATACGTTGTTCTTGTTACATTACACTTATACTACCTAAAATCCTAATACATTCAACTTTTTGAAACCAAAGCTATGTATATCATAAGCAAAAAGCTTTGCTTTTAAGCTGCAAAAACTTCCTTAAATTTCCCTGCTACATTACATTAAAAACATAATGACGATAAAATGTAGAGTTTGAATGAATTCATTTTCCTTTTTCCATTTAAATTAAACTAAAAACTAAGTTTTTCTTCCAAGGGAAATTTCCGTTTCCTTCATTCTTAAATTGAGCTGAGATTTTCTATGTCTACAAACAAATCTAATGCATTCAGAGAGACAGAGACTAATATTAATGAAATGTAATTTTATTTTAAGGTACGCTAATAGCTACAGCTAATATAGCATTTCGTATCAGTTAATTTAATTGGAATCCTCCATTTGCACGTTCAGCTTCGACTGTTGGAACATGGAGCTTTGCTTTGGCATACAAATCATAAATTTCCAAAACCAAAATTGAAATCAAAGGCGAATAAATAACTTATCCATCCTTATCGCTTTCATTTCCATGTTCATGTTTCCAATTCCGCGTTATCCATCCAAGAAACTCCTACTATACTACTAAGAAACCACATTATTTTCATCATGATATTGATTTTGATTCTCATTTCTCAAGTCAAGTCAAGACTTTTTCTTAGATTCTTTTTTTTCACCCTGCCTATTTCCTATTCTTTTTGGTTTGGCTTTTTTGAAAATGCTTTTGGAAAGCAAACTCAAAGCACCAGCAAGGGAAGCAATAGCAAGGAAACATTCATTCCTTTGATATATATACTTACTTACATACATAAATCGATTTACCGCAGTGCAGATTTATACTCTAATCAGGTGAAAGGAAAACGAAACGAACGAAAAACTTAAAATATTTTAGGTTTCCACAGAACATTCTGCTCTGAAAATGAGGTCGTAAGTCTATACTTTCCATTTCACAAATCGAAATCATGATCAAGAAATTTCATTGATTTAGAGTTAGACTTATAGAGAGTGAAAGAACATAGATTTTAGAATATATAGCGTGATCGTGTAAGAACAAATATTTTAGTTATGTGTATATTGCCCTTAGCCTTTGATTTGGTCTGCTCTGGAGCAAGCTGGACTAATAATGTAAATCGTAAATATTGTAAACTGAAACCAAAGTAATAACGAAGCGATAGCCAAGTCAAGAAGATGATTGTGGATTTTTTTGAGGATATATTGGATTGTATTTGTATATTGAGAAAGGTGATCCCTTGAGAACCCTCGAGGCATTTAAGCTAAGCTGCCAAGCATAAGCTGCAGCCAATTCATATAATAAGAATAATCCCTTATACACTTATATAAGTCCTCAGGAACAAACATATTTGAGTCAAGTCGCTCAAACTCCCGAAGTCGAAGTCAGTAGCCTTTATTAATGGACTTTTATTGAGAGAGACAGATGTCAATGTCATGTTTTGTAACACGATCACTTGTCACGATCTTTTCCTCGATTCGTTTTCAAACAAGAAGAAATAAAATAAAAAGCTATAAACATAACATAAAGCAATTCTTCTTATCTTTTCTCCATAAAAATAAAATTTATGACTCATTCATTACTTGTGTACTGAAATTAAATCTATGTAACGTAAAACAGTAAAACTAGAGTAAACTTTTAGTCACCGCTTTGCAAACGCAGCGTTCCGATTCCGAACAACCAAATTAACCCGAATTTTCGGTGCTTTTTGCTTTTTTACACTGTGCGGTGCAGATGCGGATGGATGGATGCATATCAGTTTCATAAGGTATTAAATTATCGGGTCACAATCGCAAAATTAAGCTTTGTTTTTTTTACAACAAAGCTCATGTCTAGATCTACTTTCAGCTCAGCTTTTACGTAATCATAATCGACAATTGTAATTTCAATTTGTAATTCGTAATGCTACGTGATACGTAGATACATACAAATTTTTATACAAATTGCTTATAGTTATAGTTATACTTATACTATACCTAGGTATACATCTATATTTTTCAGACTACGCCTCTATCGTCTGGCAATAGCGAAGCAATAGCTATAGCATCAAGCAATATTATTTTTTTAGTGTGCAGTGAAGAGTGACTTGACTGACTTTGATGATGCTTAATGGATGAATATTCTGTTTTTTATGATTCTTCTTCCTTTTTTTATCCTAGGTAGATGTAGAAGAATAGAATAGAGATAGTTTAGATACTGAGCAGCAGCAGCAGCAGTCAGCCAGTATCGAGCAATATTTTCATTTCAGCGTTCTTAGCTCACTCGTTCGTTCGTTCGCTCAGTCAAGTTTAGACAGACAATAGGAATAAGAAAGAAGTCTCAGAAGAAATTTATAAGGCAAAAGCATTGTACGATGTACATACCAAAAACAAACCAAACCATAAGAAAAGATTTCATTTTTTTTATAGCTTCAAACCATCATGATCCAAAAAAAAAGATGAAGAATTCACTACACAAGATCCTTTTAAAAACCTTTAAAAGAATAAGAATTTCATTTCGGAAAGTAGTTCGGTGCTCATAAGTCGAAGTCATAAATAAGTTTTTGTGGTTCATTAATACATAACAAAACAGAGTAAAAAAAAACAATATTTAGTGATAACGTTAAGTAAATCCTATGAATCGAATGATCTAAATCGGAAGCGATTTTTTATTAGTATTATTGTGATAAAGACAGTAGACGGAAATAAATCAAATCAAATCAAGTACAAATTTTATTGAACATTTATATTATTACTGTAAATTCGAATATTATAACTGCCGTTTGTTGTTCTTGAAATATGTTTGTATTTTTTGTATTTCATTTTCCAATTGCTTAGATACTGATCCATGGAGTAAAAGTTTGTTATAGTGGCATCATAATCATAAAACAGTTGGATGTCCATTCTTCCAATCCAGTAAATTTTATCTTACCAACTAACCACCAAATGCACCTCGATGGATAGATTTGGACTTGGACATGAACAAGGATTACGATTACGCGTACGGTGCACCTTTGGAAAACAGAGCGAGAGCACAGCCAGAGCACCAGCAGTGTCTTAATAATCATAATCATGTTCGTAACCTACCCTGTAGATCCGGGCTTTTGTAGATAATTTATTATTGGATTTTTCGGGTCTTTTCTGTCCGGGAATCCTTCAGAAGCTCGTTTCTACAGGTATCTTACGGGAACAATGAGTAATCATCATCCACAATACAAATGTCCGCTGAAATACAAGGAGAGAAAAACTTGCCGGATCCGGATGGATAATGGATTACATCGCAAAACTGTATGTTACATTACAAATACCCGCATTGCAGATTCAGGCTTCTGAATCTGAATCTCGTTGCAATAAATCATATCTTAAAGCAAACTACTGCAAAGTGCATAAATACATGATTACAATTTCATTTTCTTGATTTCATTTCATTTCAGGTGTGAAGAAAATCCGTGTACAGTCAACACAGTATATCTATATGGATGGACTGAAAAATGGAATGAAATGGATGGATTGGAATTTTTCATTTTTCTTCAATGCACAGTCTTTATTTTATTTTTTTGTTAAAAAGAACGAAAAAAAAATTATGCCTTGTCATCCCATTAAGAATATAAAAGAGAGAAGATTCTTCGTTTCTTTATTTTTTTTCAACTCCTCAAAAGAAGATGATGAAGATGAAGAAGAAAAAAATATATAATCTTAAGGCAAAGAAGCAAAAAGAAATAGTTCTGTATGTGTCTCTTTTTGGTTTTCTTTGCCGTTGTATGGCTAGTTTGACTTCGACTTTAATTATACCTAAGTAACTATCGTAAGTTTGTAACCGTAAGTAAGTAAAACTAACTTAAGTACAACTATTGAATTCTTGTATATATGAAAAGGCCTAAAGTTTTACTTTATGTACTTGCAGCAGCGGATATTCGACGTTTTCCCTTGGTTTCAAAGTCTCATCAAAAATCATCGCATCGCATCCTATTCGTCACAGATAGAAAAATCCTTCTAAATTCACCGTGATGGGAAATTTCGCATGTCGAAATGATAAGTACAGGATGAAACAGAGAGTCAGCATAGCAGAGAGAAGAAATTCTTTTAAACTTATTTAAAGCGAGCAAAATAGCAAAGAATCATATCCTAAGAAGTAAGAACAGACAGAATGAAATGAATGTCACGTTTTTTTTTCAAGAAAGAAAGAAAGAACATTTTTTATCTCTCTTTTCTTTAAGTCGAACAAAAGAGACGAAAATCATCATTATCATCATCAAACTGAAACTAAAAAAAAAATCTTCTTGTCTCAAACTCCAATGTCTAATTTTTACCTACCTAGTTGTCTTGGAATTGCAATTGCAGAGCAGTTGAGTTAACTTACAGTTAAATTTACAGAGAGTAGAATTTATTTCGATGTTCAGCTTCATGATTCTGAATCATGATCATGAAATTTCCTTAAGCTTTTCTTGATTTCATTTCCTTTCTTATTCTTGTTCTTTTTGTAAACTATGTACCTCTATAGAATTAAAATTTGTTATTTTTATTTCCTCTCAATTGCAATAATAATGACAATAATACGAGCTTAATCACTTTGGTTTGACTCTTTGCGATGTATTTTTTCATTCATTCATTCATTCTCTCTCTGAATTTCTGAACTAACTAAAATACAATCACAATGCAGATTCACAAAAATTGCTAAGGTAAATGTACACACAAACAAAACACTTAATTGTAATTGTCTCTTGTATTTCTTTTATGGTTTTATGATACGAATAACGAATATGATCATGATAGATAAAAGTGAAACGACATGATCATGATTGGAAACGATTGCGATACGACCGTCATCTACAAATACAACGCTTAAACCAAACGCTTGATTTCTAAAACGATAAGAAATGATCATGATGGATGGGATGGATGGATGAAATTCATGAAATTGGATCAATCATTGTAAAATGGCCGATGATGATGATGAAAACTCTACTCTGTTTTGACATACAACTGACACTACAAATATGTCACACACACAACACAACAAAAGACATTTCAAATTTTTAGTCCTTAAGCCTTACCTTTAGAGTTTATTCCAAATAAATCCAATTCAAAGAAACAAACAAAAATAATTGTATATTGAACCTAAAACTGAAACAAATTGTTGAAAATTTTAGAATCCAGGAAACCGAAAAATTCAACCAGCTTCGCTAAAATACTGAGATTTCTGACTATTCTGTATTTCTAATTTTTGTATTTACTAAAATAAAATAAAGTAATATGTACAAGAATTTTTCTTCAAAGGGTTGTAATATAAGGAAATCTATGCCATATTTCATTGATTTGAACAAAATATATTTTGTACTACAAAAAGCCAAAGCCAAACCCAGATATTTGAGAACCATATTGGTTTTTGTTCAAATCCAATCCATGCAATTACTTTTTCTACTTCCTTAAACTTCAAACCTGTCAATCAATTCTATTTTTCTTTTTCAAAATGAAACATTTTTGGGTTGTTTGTTATGTGGGATTGGTATTGGAAGAATGTTTTACAGGAAAGGGAGATGTATTAATGATATACAAGTTTGTTTGAAATTGAATTGAAAT
>JAQGCY010000974.1:0-12868 GCA_034700645.1 Xenylla mediterranea | reverse complement strand
TAATGCAGGTTTAATCCTATTCAAATAGCTCATTCATTCATGAATCATGAATCATTATATATGAAGCGATCTGAAGTTTATGAAAACTTTAACCCAGAAAATATATTGTTAAACACACGCCTTACATTTTCAAACTTGTATAATTTACTTCAAGAAATAGAACCAACATTAGTATTAGCATACAATCAATTTACGCACAAAAGAGAAATCAAAGGAACATTTATTTTTATTGCTGTATGTACATTATTATGGGTTGTTACTATACGAGAATTAAAAATAGAGTTAAGCGTTGAAAAGATGACTTTTAGTGAATATATAGAGAAGTTATCATTTCATGTTATCGTATCATAACGATAATATTATATTATCGGAAAAGCTTTTTCTCTGCACACTTTGCTGTCATTCAGTCATTAAACCGTTCATACATTTGACATTTAACTGCAGTACTACTGTTACTAATAGGTAACGTATTTTTCCTAGGAAGAAAAACAATGATAATTTTATACATTTACTACGTACATATACTCCAACCAAGTTTGTCGAACGAAACCACGGATAAAGCTGGGCTGAGAGAATGAGTCCGTAAAAACTGATTAGCATTTAGCGGATACACCCTACCTCACTAACAGGTCAGATTAGATCAAAAAATATGAATATGAAATATAATAATAACAGGCTACATGGCTACAAATCTGTAGGGATCATTTTTAATCAAAAGTCCAACTCGATGAGAGGAAGCAAAGTAATTGTACTCCGAGACAAAAATCAATCAATTCATCATCATACGTAATTCAGACTCCAATTTTATCAATATAATACAATCAATCTCAATTGGGTTGAAGTGCTTGTTTTTGTGTTATATAATTGATCTTGAGTTTATTCATTGTTTAATCCTTAACGAAAGTGAAATTTCAATTGCAAGCTTTAAATAAAAGAGGTAATAGCTATTTCCTGCTAATCTAAAATATGGCAAATAAGCAGAAAGTTATTTAGAATTTAGGCTATCAGATCAAAACTAGGTTAAAAAAAATCTGATATGATGTCATTATGTTTTTGGAACAATAATGTCAATGATCAATCTTATTGAACAGAAAGCCATAACGAGAGTATTATTGAAACACCCTCACCCAAAATCATCAGTCATCACTTTACAGAGTCAACATTAATTTGGCTTTATGCATAATTGAAATATGTAGTTTAGAATCTCATTTTGACGAATCACTGTTCGAAACATAATTTACTTCATTACTATTACTACCAAGCAATTTCAATTAAATATAAATATAATGTTGAGGATGATTGCTGCCGTGACTAAAGGTTATATCTACCCACGTAAACACGATGTCTGCTTTTCATTTAACTTAATAGTCGGATGAGGTTCAAGAGAAACACAGAGTTTCTTAAAAATTAGTTTAAGCCCTATTGATATACATTTCAGAATATTTTATCCTTGAAATTTAATTGTGAATTTTAATTCATAAATTTATATAACAACCTTTACTAGAATTAGTACAGGTTGAAAATTGAATAAGAAACAGAACATGCAAGGTTTACAATTCATAATTCAGACTATGGACTAACTTTGGTTCATTTCCTTCAAGTTCACTTGTGTTGTTTGCATGTGGGAGGACGAAGGAAAATACTTCATAATAATGCATTCTTCTATGTCATTCAAAATTACTGGAAATGAACAGGAAATGATTTGGGTAGGAGCACTAAATAAATAAATGCAATCCAAATTATAAAATTCAGGGAACTAAGAGCAAATATCATAAATTCATAATGCAAAAGTAACTTATTTGATTATTTTTGTCCCAATTTAAATTTGATTAAATTCAAATTGAATGATGGTACGATGATGCAGGACCTAAACAAAACACAAACTTTTAATAAATACAAGTTTTAAAGTGCTGCAGTGGTTTTAGAAAATATCATCGTTATGATATGGATGGCAATTGTAATTGTAAAGTTACGTAATAAAATGAGACATAACGAATCCCATCCATACTTTTCATTCCTATAGTCTTTCTTCTCTCAATAAAGAAGTCATACAAACAAGAATAACTAACAAGGGAACCCATGCCTAGCTATTGAATTACAGTTGTAAAATATTAATCATAAAAAATTGTTACTCTGTCTATAATAATCTACGCTATTATAACAACTTCTTACTTACAACAGTTGAAAATTGAAATGAAATATAACATAAATGTAAAAGACACAAAGATTGGATATCCTTTTATATATATACATGTATGTATTATGATGTCTAACCTAGAATAAACTAACTGATGAAAATTTTTTATGTTCTTTTTAGTTCTTATACTCATACATATGAATGAAGCATTTTAAGTGATTAGTCATAAGCGAAAATAGTTGAGTGCTGATTAACTTGGGGTTTTATTAAATACGAGGAAGTTAAAAAACCTGCTGCTCCTCTTTTCATATATATATGAAATATATCTCTTAAAAAGGTTGTTGTCGTCATTTCCATTTTCAATATAACTAATTTATATAGATATTCTCTCAAACCACTGAACTGCATTTAACTTACTAGTCATTGTAGTATCAATTTCATTTCTGTTAGACGATTAAAATTTTTAATCCAGTTGGTTTTGTTTTAACTTGAAGTGAAAATTTTTAGGCCATTGTTAAAGAGTTTGTGTCTGAAGTATTTATTTTATTTAATTTGTTCTGTATTGAAAACGAACGTAAAATAATTGAATCAATAACTTGATATCTGTGTCTGTAATGCAATTTTTTTAAAGATTAGTGGATAATTTTGCATGACAAGGAGTGATGACCGGTTTATAAAGGGATTAAATGATAAATTGGATTTGTTTGAACATGGTTTAGTGAAATGAAGATAACCTAGAACTTTCTACTAAAAATGTAGATACAAAATGCATGTCATTTAAACACTTTTGGTCTAAGGAAATAAATTTGAGTGCTTGTTAGTAGTGTATCATCGATTCGTATCTATTATCAGTGTTTTATATATATACATATACATTTAAACTGTGTAGTTACACGTTCAACAATTGGGAATTTACTCATTTATCTTTGATGTGTATGGTTTTGAAGGAAATTTTAATTTTACGCTACATTACATACGCTATTTTAAGGTAAAAGCTTATTTACGAAATTAAAACAACTTTAATCACTTAAGTTGGTATACTAAAATTTGTAAATATACCAGAAGTTGTTGGATACTGGATTATCTCACTTAATTTTGTTAAATATAATTAAACAAAGTGTTAAGTTCGATCAATGGTAAATTTTACTTCATTTTATGGGTTTAAACCCAATACCCAAAGGTCCATTCCAATTAATTTGATACAATCTATGTACAAACATTCCTCCTTTTGGGATAATAGGGTTCAATTCAATTAAACGTTAATTGAATTAAATTTTGTTGTGTTTCGTACTTAAAGCATCTAATACTCTGAAATATTCAATCCTACTGCTACCAATACCATGCCACTATATTATTGTGTCGAAAACTTTCTTGTTTGTGTTTTTCATCGAAAAATACAAGGATAAATTAGTCACGTAACAGCTCTCACCGTTTCTTCTCGATATACTAAAGCTAAAAGTGTTTTATAGTTAGAATTAGAACAGTTTGCTATAAGCTGTAGCTGTAACATTTTGTTTTTGCTAATTTGAAAAAGCAAAAGAAAACTTTCTCCATTAGCTGCAGGAGAAAGAATAGATACATGCATGCGGTATGAATTACAGAAAGAAAGCAACGTGTGAGGCTGACGCTGAGGTTGAATCTGAATGTTGAAATGGTCATATAGGATTTTCTTTTGCATTGATTCAATCTCTCAGCTGCTTTAAATTTCTCCATGGAGGGTGGGTGTGCCTATAATATCTGTTTTACAGATTTTATTTGCTTTCTCCTGGAGTTTGTGTATGACTCCGGTCAAACAATAGTGTCATTTTGTTTTATCCATTCTTTCTATTAATTTCACATTGACATTTGTGAAGTGGATGTATTTGATACTATAATAATAATGTACACAGTAAAGTTAGTGGGGGTTGAATTTAGGAACCAAAACTAAACATTATACGTATTGAATTTCTTTCCCGTTTCCTGTCCTTTCGAAGGACTTTTTACTTCCAATGATGCTACTTTCGGTAAAAAAGAATTAGTTTTAATTATTAATAAGAATTTTATCTAGCATTCTAACTTATTTTTACTATAACATTCCGGCGTATATAGAAAATTATAAGTTTAGGAAAGTTTTGTTTTCTAGTTCTGATGTGTGGAAAGTACCACCAACAAGAAAAAACTTCTATAAAAATAGATGCTAGGTCATGAATTGAGGAATTGCCCGATTGCCACTACTACAAGTACTTAATATAATTTATGATCAATTAGGGTGAAAAGAAAAACAAGCATAACTATACTATAAGAAATCTATATACTAAATATCTAGCCATGTGCTACTCCTATCTAATAATTTGGCAACTTTCTCCTCACTATAAATTATGATGGAAAATAAATAGGACAGTTAAGCTTTCTTAAGATCTACCGAAAGAAATTCGACAGATTTATGATATTTCTTTCCACAATTCGTCTGTAAAATGGACATTGAAGAATAGGATTTCAAATTATAAATGTATACATACAAAATGCTATAATGATTTTCCCCTTATTGCTCTTAGTTGCCTACTGCCAAAAAATGAATAGCAAAACCCGAAATCTTTTGGCAAAGCCATAGTTAACTTCAACTAGTTTTATTTGATAATATGCAAAAATTCATTAGGTAGTTCCATATGCTAAATGCTGTTCATTTTATTTGTTTTATTGTTTCAAAGTGCCAAAAGTACTTGAGAAAATTAATCTTCCTTTACTTAATGTATTATGCATGCATATTGCATACACATTTGCTAATTCCATAGATTAGACTTGTGGAATTTAAAGTATTTCTTTTATTTATTTGTTGTAGGTTATTAGAGAAGACGGAGATCTAAAACCAACGTGGGGTTTGTGCTGTTCCTTTAATCTCCAACCAAAAAGAATTACTACACTGATTACGATTACTAGGAGAGGTTCATAAAAAATGGATGTAAATGACATCATCATTACATCAAAAAATAACAGTCCTGGTCCTGGTTTTACGATAACAAAAAATAATGGCACAATACTTGGAAGCTCTACTAGTAGCAGTACAAATAGTACTATAAGTAGTAGTGCTTTAGAAAATTTTTTACAACAAAATTCCTCCTCCTTTGCAAATACTACAAGTACTTCGGATGGTTTTAGACTTTTGCAAAATCATAATACAACAACTAGTTCACAAACTACTCGAATACGTCAAAGTCAATTTCAAAATTTAAGAGTTTCATCCTCAACACTTCAGTCCAGTAGTATTAAACAAGTGAGTAAGAAATATTTAACACCTAATTAACAAAAATTACATATATTTTAGATTTACATGTGTTAAGTTTATTCTAACTACTTGAATTGTATTGTACTAACATTTTTAACTCCTTTCGTTTTTAAAGGGTGGATTTCCAATCATAATGGAACTGAATTCCTCGGATCCCAATAATTCCTTATTCTCAAATTCTGAAAACCTTGTTGAGCTCATGAGGAAAAAAATGGAGAGCATGGGTTCAGATAATTTTATAAGTAGTGATGGTGGTAATTCTAGCTCATTAACACAATTTATGAATGGAACAATGACAAATAGTAGCATTAGTGGAAGTGGGGGTCAAATGACAATTATCCAACAACAAGGAAAACAAAGTTCAGAACAAACACAACAAATGATTAGTGGTTCCCGAACATCATCTATTCAAACAAGTATGAGTGGTTCAGAAGAACAATCTGAAATTCCAGCATGGTTGGAAGAAAAGCTTCGGAAAGATGGTATTCTTAAAGATAATCAAAAAATCACAGCAACTGCCAAGAAAACTTCCATTCGTGCCTCAACTACAGCTACTGCTTCCGTTGGTGTAACACGTAGCTTCTCATCCAATTCTGGATTTCCACTCTCTTTATCATCATCAAATGAAATGAATAAAATGATTACAACTGACTCAAACGATAAAAATAATGTCACAACAATAATTACAAGTGGAAATTTAGACCCGAGTACAAGTCCAACACTTGATTTTAGTAATTTCCCTTCCCCATTTCGAAGAGCCCCATTTACTTTTCGCAATTTTGAAGGACCACTTTGGACTGATAGCATAACACCTATGGGTATCATTACAGAACCTAATCGAAAGACATGGGATCTCTCAACTGGTTTTAAATCAAAAGGAAAAGTACATTTCAGTGCCTCACAGTCCCAACATGCTGTTTTTGAATCAACGAACGGTGGATTCCGGTAAGTTACACATCTAAAAAAGCATCTAAACTCGTCTTTGTTGCTTGCAAAGATCGCAGCAGGCTTTCACATTTCAACTTTGTTAGCTACTGCCTCAAAATTATTAAGCTTCTAATATTAAGGTCTTATTGCTACTGTAAAAATCCAGTTGTTGATTTAAACTTTTATATATTTTGTACGAAATAGCATGTAAAAATATTTTAATTTGAATTACAGAACTGCAGCATACCAGGATCAACGAGTTGTGCTACGTCAATCCTATGGTGCATCCGAGTCCGAGGATGAATCTGAAGATGACGATGATTTCATTATTAGTAAAAGCACGCTGGGTTTCAAAGTTAAACCAAGCTTGCCCTATAAGCCAAAATTAGCTATCCAAGATAAACCCTTTTATGAGCCGTCTGAAGATGACACCAGTTCCGTCTGTCAGTCTGAACCAGAAAAGATTGCCTCTTTGGACTCAGAGCCAATGTAAGCTAAAACAATATTCAAATAATTTGTTATCTGAATGATATGTTGAAACATTCGTTTCTATTTACAGAACTGAGAAGTTCGTAGAACACGAAAGCCCTAAAACTCCAGAGCATAAAAAATGTTTTAAAGTAGCCCAAGAACTGTTAACAACTGAAAAATCTTATGTTAAGATTTTGCATTTAATTGATCAAATCTTCCAGTTTCGAGTAGCACAAGAAAATAGAGTACAGCAGATGTTTCCACCTGAAACAATTACTCAAATCTTTTGTAATGTTAAATCCTTATACCAATTCCATCATGACCATCTTTTACCAAGACTAGAAGCTAGGTTAGAGCGGTGGGAAGATGATCCTCGCATAGGTAAGCTTAGAATTCTGAAATTAGCTTGCTAGTTCGATGAGGATGGGTCATAATAACTAGAGCAAAACTCTTTCTAGGTGATATCATGAAAGAATCAGCACCGTTTCTTAAAATGTATTCGGAATATGTTCAAAATTTTGATAATTCAATTAATCTAATTAATGTGTACAAAGATAAAAATTCGAGATTTGCAAACATCATTAATGAAATTCAGGGCATGGTAGAATGCTTGAATTTACCCATCCAGCATCACTTAATTGGCCCAATCCAAAGAATTCCACGCTACAGACTATTACTTGAGGCTTATTTGAAAAGACTGGCTGATGATTCAAATGATAAAAAAGATACTGAAGGTTAGCTAGTTGAATTTTTCAAGTTTATTTTTATGTAGATAATTGTATGTAATTTTTAATTTGCTTGCAGAGGCTCTTAACATTGTTTCTAAAGCTGCAGAACATGCAAATGAAGCAATGAGAAGAATTGTAAGCTTCAAGAAACTTCTTGAAGCTCAGGAACAAATTCGTGGAGTTATGGATCTTGTTAGTCCTACTAGAATGTTGATTAAAGAAGGAAAACTCTTCAAGATATCCGCAAGAAGCAGTGAACACCAGGAGCGTTATCTTTTCTTGGTGAGTTGCTGAACAAATTCATAGTTTTAACAAAATCTTTTGTTTTGGTTGAAGGATAACTTTCTTATATCTGCTTTTTGTTTTCAGTTTAGTGACATGCTTCTCTTATGTTCAATTAGAAGCAATTATCTACGTAGCGGGCCGCAATATCAATTACGAGCAAAGCTCGAAGTTGCGGAAATGACAATTTCGGAGGGGGATGACTTAGAAGTATTAAATACATTTTATATTCAAGATGAAAACAAACGTATTGAGTTATATACGGAGTAAGTATTCAGTTAATGTTTTTGTGACTATTGTGACTCATGTTTAAAATTTTCCTTGATTTCTCAGACGAGAAGATGAAAAACGTTCCTGGATGGAAGCAATGTACCAAGCAAGGATTGATCTTATGCAAAGAAAATCTTCTCTAAGATTAGGCTCAACTAGTCCATCTGAGGATGATCTTGGAGTTAAAGAACCTGCTAAGATAAAATATGACGGTGTCAGTAAGTGTATGGAATGTGATGTTACATTTACCATGTTGAAAAGAAAGCATCATTGTCATGCATGTGGAATTGTAAGTGAAGCATATTAAATAGTCACAGACATAAATATTCTGTCAACCTAAACTTTGACGTGCACAATTCTTTTCAGGTTATTTGTGCCAAATGTAGTAATGCTAAATTCTCAATGCAGTATGCAAATGGTAAAATGAAAAAAGTTTGCGGTCCATGTAAGATTATTTTGCAAGGAAAGGAAGCAGAGAAAAGAAGAAGTGCCAATGGTTCAGGTGTGTCATCACCCGACGAAGAAAAAATTCAAGGAGTCCTTGATGTATGTTATTAAATTAAATCCTCAATTTTTCATTCAATTTCAATTTGCGATTGTATCAATAATTAGGTTCCTGCCGAAGTACCTGCAGTACTCAATGGTTACTTGAATCTACGGCTAAGGGGTAAAAAGGAATGGACTACTAGATGGTTTGCTCTTAGATCAGACTTTGTTTTATATTGCTACGCAAAAGATTCAGATGATAGGGTATGGTTTTTTTTTGACATCTGATTAAGTTATTGAAGCTAAATTAAAATTATATTCCGTATTTTAAATTCGGTAGGCTATGACGGCAACCCCAATTCCTGGAATGACTATTCAAATGGCTGAGGAACTGAATAAGAATGAGGCTTTGAGTCTTCCATTGACGGAGAAGGAACGGACATTTAGATTAGCTCATAGCCATGGTAGAAAATGTTTCTTTTTCTGTGCTCCAACTAAAGAAGAAGCCTTGGCGTGGGTGGAGAAACTTAGCTTAGCTAGTGCTGCCGTGGATTTAACGGCAAATAGTACTAATGGTAGTGTAGACAGTGAACTCCTCAACAATCAGCCATGTATTACCAAAAATTATCAAAGTTAAACTGTAGAACCTGTTAAACTGTGTTTAAATTAAAAATTACATATCGCATATTTACACAATGGTTTCAACGTACTATATTTAGTCTACTTAATACACATATATTCAATTATTTTGCTAATTTTGCTTACATGCACACGCTTATACTCCAGTCAGTGATTCATAAACTATATTATTATTTTCAGTTGCACCAATATTAATGTTTTTATAAGTTACCCTAATAATAGAACTTTGTGATTATGTTTAACATTAGTTACTTTACATTTTTGAATTTATTCAATATTGCTTTATGAATGAAAAGCTTTACTTTGAGATATTAATATTTTAAGTCACAAAAAATAATAGAATCAAATGGGTGATATGATAATGAAATATATGGTCTAGACGGATTTTTTCTATCCATTCAAACCGATAATTTAATTAAACAATTAAGGAAAAGTAGAACCAAAAAACATACTGATACTGTATTTATAAGTCCAAACTCTTTTTGTTAGTGCCTATAAATTTTGATTTATGACTGAATTTGGTAATATTTGAGCTCTTTATATTATAATTATAAGCCTGAAAACTAGGCAATAGGCATTTCTTTATGAAGTTATGTCAAGTTACCAGTTAGTTAGTAATTTACTACAATGAAATGTTTGTATGCTTTTTTTTCGAGATCTCGAGTCAGTAGAAATTGTTTTAAGAATTTATTATACTCGTAAACAGATAAAAATTAAAATAAAATAAATATTTAAATCAAATACTTGATGATTTTATTCTTGTATCATTCACTGCAATTGGACTGAATTGGAATTGAACATCAATTATCAATTAGCATGATTTGGTTTTATCTTTGAATTTATATTTGCATTTAAACTTGCATTACCTGTTGAAAGTTGAGGATAGCTTGGTACTATTTCTATCATAAATATAAATATTTACGATATTTGTTTTGTATGTTTTAATGGACAATAAATCGGAGCTGAAGCATTTTTGGATTGTATTGTATTGTATTTAATTGTTTTAGTACGTTTTATTTTAATACTGGTTGGTTCATTCATTACATTAGGAAGAAATAACAACAAAACAACATGCCGGAATAGAAAAAGAAATGAATGGAGGTCTAGACAAGCACAAGAGTCATGGATAATTGGATATGTTTATTTTTTTAAGGGATGCGGAAGACCCAGGACAAGGATAAGATAAGAAATGTTCCTTGGTATATTCTTCTTCCTGGTTCATTTATTTAATTTAAGAATTGGGATAGGATTTTGCATAAAACAGGGATTTTATTATGGTAAGCTACTTACAATCTAAATTATCTAAATGCTTTATTTAACGCATAATGCTAATGCTACTTCAAGAAGTCCAAGTTTCTGTGTAACGTGATGTAATTTAACTAACTACCTAATCCCTATTAGTAGATTGAATGGATGGAAACCAAACCAGGGATAAAATATAAGTACAGAAGATTTATATTGGATTTCCTTTATTCTATGTATAATGTATATATGTAAGATGCACATAATAATATTACAACCTTAGTCGGGCCAGACAAAGTCTTGCCTTGGCTTTGTGTCTATGCTACCCGAAATAAATTCCCATATTCCATTCAACAGACTCGGTTTTTCTTGCCTGTCTCTGTGGTGGTGGAAGGTGGATGTGGATGTGATAGTCGATAATGATACAACTACAACTAATAAATTGAAATTGAGGTCCAGGACGACTAAAGACGGGCAATGGTCCATGTCCATCCCTCATCCTTTCCTAAGGGTCTGAGTCCGAGAGATAAGAACTCCGCCGCACCCTATTGCTACTGCAACTACAAATGCAAATCCTACTTGAACTTCTTCCTTGTATCATCATCACTATCATGTATCTGTGCTAACGTTCCATCGTTTAACCATAACCTCCTTTCGACTTATCCCTATCCAATATCCATTTCCAGCGTTCCAGTTATACTTTGATGCTTAAATAGTCTAGTCAAGCCATAATCATAATCAAGTAAGGATTCCTCAGTTGTAATTGCAAGGTAATGTAACAAAAACAAAGGCATAACAAACGTTTATACTGTACGAGTGCAAAATTATTCAATTTGTTTTTTTGCTTGTAGACCGAAAATACCCATTCCAATGTTACCCCCACATCCGGATAAGCCAAATGAAATTTATGCCTGGGTTGATTCAATTAAAATTAATCATGATCACTACAGAGAACGGCATAACAGGAGGTATGCGTCATATGAGTCAAGACGCTCGGGATATAGAAGAAATTCAAGATCACGTTCCAGGTCTAGGTCCCCGCGATCTCGTAAAAGGGGAAGAAGGAGTCGGACCAGATCTAAATCACCTAATAGGAGACGACCTCGTTCAAAATCCCGAACCCCATCCCCTAGGTCATCTTTTTCAAGATGTCGTTCATCCAGATATCCTTGTCGACGAAGAAGCAGAAGTCCTTCGCTGGAGAAAAAAAATCTATCACAACCACCCTTAACAAAACGTAATACTTCTAGGCATTTTGATGAACGTAATCATAGACCGAGCTCCCAAGATGCGAGAAAGTCTCCAGAACCTCATCATAGTCGCTACTCGTCCAGTAAACGGGAAGAAGGTGCGGATCGTAGTTCCTCCAGTAATGGGAACAAGGATCGTCTGCACTTTGTCCCAAGTGGTAGAGTCGAGCGAAAGAACTCCAACAATTCCTCTTCGTCATCGGCAGCTTTGCATCGTCGTGAAGATGATCGGGGCGATAAGTTAATTTTAAATATGTTTAGTTTTAAAAGACCAAGTCCCCCAGTTCTACCTATCCAAAAGGCCAGGGAAGAAAATGGTATTAAAGTTCCTGGACCACTATTAAATATCGGTCAAGCTGAGCAAGCACTTGCGTTTTTGGATACTGCAGATGAATTAACCGAAGAATCTTCATGGATTAGATCGTTACCTGACGAACCTTATTACACTCGTCAACCCAATGGGTATGAAACATGTTTCAATTTTATTCATTATTGATACTGATATACTGGTAGGACCATTTCAATTGGTTTTGTTATTGTTGTTTAGCGAAATGATTGCCACTTCCCGACTTCACAAAATATGTGAAACATTTGAAGAAAAATTAGTCAAGTTTCCTAGTTTATTGCGAATAGAAGCTGAAAAGTTGGGTCAAGAAAAACTTGAAGAATTAATCTCCAAAGAAGAAGAGGAAGCAAAGAATAATAGCCAGGCAGATTCTGATGATTCAGACTCCGATAGTTCCAGCACTAGTGACTCTTCTTCAGACGATGAAGAACAAAAGCCCAAACGGTTGACACGGAATGATAAAGCACAACAAGAACTTCAACGTCGTAAGCTTCATCCTAAACGTTTACATCCTGAACTTTGGCACAATGATCCTGGACTTATGAATGATGGCCCAGTTTGTCGATGTAGTGCCAAATCACGGAGGTTTGGCATTCGACATGGGTTTTACCCTGGAGAGTCTGAAACCCCTCTTTGTGATCCTTTCTCCAATAATCATAATCGACTCTATCAATATAAGATAATTATTAAGCCACTGAAAAATTTTGAATTTGATAAACCAACTGTGATTCCATACGATAATCATAAATATGAGTTTGAGGGATTTTCATTACTGTCTCATGAAAAAATGGATTTGAGTCAACTACCCCCATGCTCTGTTATAAGGTT
>JAQGCY010000973.1:0-12875 GCA_034700645.1 Xenylla mediterranea | reverse complement strand
TCAATCAAGAATTGAAGATTCACAAGCCGTAAATCTCCAGGAACCAACAAATCAATCAAGAATTGAAGATTCACAAGGCGTAAATCTCCAGGAACCAACAAATCAATCAAGAATTGAAGATTCACAAACCTTAAATCTCCAGGAACCAACCAATCAATCAAACATTGAAGATTCACAAGCAGTAAATCACCCGGAACCAACCAGTCAATCAAAAACTGAAAATTTGCAAACCTTAAATCAGGAACCAACGAACCCACCAAAAACTGAGTTACAAGTGCTTAATGGAGGGGAACTAATAAACGAATCAAAGGTCGAAGATAGCGTACCGTTAGCAATTGACACAAAGGAACATTTAATACCAGAAACTTTCCAAGTAACTACAAACTCCCCTTACATCTTAAATGCAGAATTTGATGAATCCAAAGAAAACGAAGCTGACAATATAACAAATATTTTGGGGATCAAATCTTACAACAGTAGGCTAGATCAAAATAATCCAGAAAAATCTCCTTTCGATCTCAAGCAAGAAAATATTCATGATTTAGTGAATGAATATGAACCAACTACACCTAGAAACCTGGATCTAAGTGACGGAAGAATCGTTACCGTTCCTGAAAAAACTTTCTCTCAGTTACTGGAAAGTAACATTCCGGAAAACCTAAATGAACAAGTGTCGGATTATCCAACAGGTACAGAGAAAATTAAAATTTTTTTATTACTATCTTTAATGTGGAAAATATTCTTGTTATGAAATTTTACAGTAAATGAAATATTGAAAACTAACTTCCCTTTCGCAAATCGCTTACTTCTGGAAAACGGATTGAGTAAATCATCCTTGGGAATTTCAAAGTATCAAAGCGACCCTATTAGTTTTAATAAGAAGCTGGAAAAATTTTCCGCATCAGCTACAACTACAACCGAAAGAATTAGAACTACAACAATTAGTCAAAGTTCCACAACTCCATCAAGTACTACAACAACTACTACTACCACTACTACAAGTGTACCCATTACAGAGAAAGTGAATGAATTTATTAGTCCAAAAACTACAATTCCTCCGCCGGCACAACTAATGGAAAACATTCCAACAACTATTCTTCCAGGTGGTGCCTTTGAGGATGATAAAATCCTGAACAACAACAACACAATATTGGAACCGAAGAACCTTAGTGAACCAATAGCATTGGATGTACAAGAAGGTATTATAAATGTTAGTTCAGATTCAGAATCGGATTCCGAACCCGTAATGATTCCAACGACAACTACTGAAAGCCCTCCAACTCCACCAGCAGTTCCAATTGTTAAATTATCCCCTCCATTACCCCCATTGAACAATGGGGAGTCGAATGAAATAAGTCGGAGTTATAATAATGCTACAAGAAGAATCAAAGTAGTAATTAAGCGGAAATTAGGACGTCGTCGTGCTCATGTATATAAATTATAAACTACGAAGGAACAGTGAACACCCAGAAAACCTTTACTTGTTGTACCCATATGGCATATGCATTGCATATGGTATACGTATATACGATACGAACGAAATGAAATTAATTAGGCTTTAACTTATGTATTAATAATAATAATTTATGCTTCATTAAATTAATGGTTTATTTTAAAGGAATGGAATTAATGCATTTATTGGATGAATTAGAATTTCTTACCTTGCTAAAATCCATGGTCTTTTGGGATGAAAAGCAAGACCTTTGACCCGAGCTGACTTGCTCTCAAACTTTGTCAACATTTTTCTGTTGGTGTACTCCAATGGATAATCAAACAATCAAAGGGCCCACCTAGACAGACCTACGCTTAATTTAAAGGTCTGAAACGTCAAACAGCTGACGCCACGGCCAGTCCCTGACAAAATTGGGTATTGTTTGTGGGTGGGTGGGTGTGTAGAGGAGAGTGGGGGTAGAGAAATTCGAATTCTAATTCTAAAAATCAAGCCCAAAAGTATGGACAATTAGTAATTGACAATTGACAGATTAAAACCAAAGGCATTGACTGACAACTGACAGTTTCCCTTCCTTCTATTCTGGTCTTTTGTGTATGTTCTCCGGCTTCTCCAATTTGACATGACGTGGACAGGAGGAGAGAGCAGAGAATTTTTCATTACAAATACATCCACTCACGTGAGCTCTGATTAACACATCTTTTGAAATTCAAAGGAAGACTTTTGGCTGTAAATGAAAAGCTAAAAGAAGACACATGCATGAATGCAAATAACATATAAGTAGTTTAATGTTGATTAATTGATTAGTTATACGATAACTGAGGACGCTGGGGACGGCTGAAAAATGTTCCGAACTGGAGCCATGACCATGGCCCAGGGTTCCCGACTCCTTCGACAGTTACTAGTACTGTCCCCATCCCAAGGAACTGAACTCTCTGTCTCAATGTCTATGTCTATGCCTAATGCACCCTTACAATGTCAATTAGCATCCCTACTCATGTCACCCTCTGCCTTCCCCCACCAAACTCAACAAGTTCGATACAAATTTAAAGATATTGACCTTCCACAACCAGGGAAAGGGAACTATTTCAGAAGAACTGTACATTATCCAAAGGAATATACAATCAAACCAATCAAATATACTAACATGGCTGGTCGAGATCCAATATATGGTAAATCAAATCATTTTATAAACAGCAGAACTGTTCTTAATAAAAAGAATTCATGTTTATACTATAGGTCGTGTTGTAGTGGGTACTTTGGGTGGAGGGATTAAATGGCCGTATCTTTGGGTTGATTACAAGCGAACTAGACCACCAGGAAGCCCACCATTAATTGAACGGGTAAGGAAAGCCTCCTTAGTTCTCATCATCTCAAGGAGAATGGACCTTAAGCCTCAGTCCAAGATTTATTAATGTTGTAATTTTTTGTTGATTAGGTTGTTGAAATAATTGAAGAGCCCAATCGAACTGCTTATATTGCTCTAGTTGGTTCAGGAGATAAGCTTAGGTACGTCATTGCTACGGAGAACATGAAACGTGGAGATATAATTACAACGTCCTCAGAACTAACTCGACATGCAGGTAGGAATATTTAAGTACTAATAAATAACTAATATTATACTGTCAAGTTTGGTAAAAATTGTTTTCAATTTATTTATTTATTGGTTCGCAGTGCGTGCCAAAGAAGGAGATGCTCATCCTGTAGGATCACTGCCTTTAGGAACCACAGTTTGTTGCGTTGAATTTATACCTGGAGAAGGTGGTTATTTTGCACGTGGTGCTGGAACTTGCTGCACAATATTAAGAAAAATTGGACAAAGAATTATTGTACAAATTCCTTCAAAACGTGAAATTTCAATTGATCCTACTTGTATGGCTGTTGTTGGTAAGAAGCCTTAAAGATTTGAAACATGGCAATGTACTGAAACTAAAATGTATTTTATTAGGTCGAGTATCCAACATAATTCACAATACAATTCCTATCGGTAGTCCGAATCGACTTAGACATCTGGGTTATAGACCGAGATCTGGATTGTGGCATCGGAAAACAGGATACCATGGAAGAAAGATTAGACCAATCCCTCCTATGATGGATTTTTCACATCCTTTACCCGAGAAACTACCCGAATACAGACTAACTCTCCAAGATTACCCATACCATTATCCAAAGAATTCAGAAGTTGATTGGCATATTAAGGAGAGATATTAAAAACCAAAAATCTAGTTGAGTTAGTCAGTGAAGATAAATTTGACTACATTTATTGTTATTGTTCTCAACATGTAGTTGATGACTTTTCTCCAATACGATTGAATATTTAATGGAAGTTGAGTGAGAAGAAATGTCTTAAGGTTTTTACTCTGATCTTGGGTCATAATATTATAAAATAAATAAAAATATAGAGATGAGATGAGACCCAAAGTATTTACATTACATTGTAGTTTGAGAATAATGGATTCAATAGAGCTCTCTTCATGCCTCTTGTAAACTTCTTCTCATCCTGATCCCTGGTATCGTGACTTGAATTTCTTCCAAAGGAAATGACTTTTTCTTAGATAAGAAAGGATCATGCATTCGCTTTTTAGGCTAGTTATGAGTTAATCCACCAAAGCTTAGTAGGGATGTTTCTATGTTTTTAATAATAAGGAGATAATTTTGCCTGCCTTTGCAAAATTGCTTGTTATAAGTCAACCCTGGAACTGCTAATTCTTGTTGTTCAGACTTTATAATTGTTACAACACAGGATATAGACTACTGCAGAAAGTGAAAAGAGTTTTAAGCGAAACTTATTCCTGCATCATGTTCCTCTTTTCTAGTTCAATTGTTCAAACATTAAGCATAGTAGCTTTAGGTTTAGCTTTGTTACCCGTTGTACGTGTTCAAGGTGAGCTTTATTTTTTCCGTATACATTAAAAGTTAATAAAACAAATGGTCGATTTTTATATACTAAATCGTAATTATAGAGCCAGATCCTTCAGAAAGTTGGTCAAGTGAAAGCGAAGAAGACGGCGAGGATTGTGGGTTAGACGCAGTACCAAATTGTTTTCAACCTGTACGAGAAATTTTGGATTGTAGAAACAGTTGGAACAATGAGCGTTGTGTCATAGATGTTCCGAAACTAGAATTATTATGCAAGTAAGGATTTACTATTCGTAATTACCAAGTAACCTTGCTCTCTGTTTTCTGGGATTCTGCAGTTACATCAAAGACGGACTTAATAATTGTACAGTTAATATTATTGGAACATCCTGTACTAAAATTAATCCGAAGCATAGTTATTTTCTAAAATGGCTTCCATCCCTTAATTCTTTGATTTTTAATTTTTGCTCCACAAAAAACTTACAAGGTATGATTTAGTTTCTACTTATCATTTCCGAACAACTTGTACTTCATTATTTACAGGTATATTTTTTATGGTTGTTTCTTATAGTTGTTGCTGATGCATTTGAGTCTAAATGTTTAGAAGAACCAATATTTCAATGTATTTTAGAAACCGAAAATCATGTTGATTGGTTGGATGTTATCACATCCCAAATGCATCCAGATGTCTGCATGTAATTTTATTTAACACTGGCATTTTCCAATGTCCCAATTTATCGTTATCGTTATTACTTTGTTTTTAGTAACATTGACTTAAAAACTCAAGATTGTTCAGTACGGCATCCATTGTTTTCTAAACCTTGCAAAGAATTTGTTCAAATTGTTTTAAATGCTACTGAAAGTTTTCTTGAAAAATCTGGCTGTTACAATCAACAATTAGTTACTTTCGTTCCACTCAATGGTAAAACTGAAGTACAAACTATTGACAATAAAGGTAAAGGAATGGAACCATAATTCTCTTCATTTCACTTTATGGGTCTGAAGAAAATTTCTTGTTTGTAGATTCCGAAGAAGATTATGAACAAAGTAAAAATGACAGGGAATGTTTTCTGGATCCTGGGATTGTATCCAATTGTTTTACGCCGTTAATAGAACAATGGAAATGTTACTTTAATTTTGACAGGACTTGTAATTTCAGTTTAAAGACCTTATGCGCGTATGAATATTCACAACCTTCATCTTGATATTCTATTTCTTTTATTAATTGTAATTTTTCGTTTCAAGAACTTCCAAGGAATCTCTTAACTCATGTACAATGAATTTAATGGGATATGGATGTGAGGAAAACAAAGTTCATCAATATTTTTTAGAGTGGCTTGGTGCATTTAATTCTATACAGAATGAGCTCTGTGGCAGTTCCAGCTCGATTGATGTTGGAAAAATTCAGCTACGTTGTGGGTTAAACTATTAATATATTTTAAATATAAACTACCATAAAAATTTTGCTGTTTATTTGTTTATATCAGATTTTAGTGGCTTGAGTAGTTGCTGGGCTGAATTCTTCACATGTTTCAATTATCATGGAAATGTCTTTGATATTATAACTCTTATGACGTTAAAAATGACTCCAAAAACATGCAGGTACAAATAATTTAATTAAATTCATTTTTTTTTTATTAGAAGAAGTTTTAAGTATTTTACAAAATGATTTATTTCTATTAGCGTTTTCTCGGAAAAAATTCAATTTTGTATGTGGAAAGGCTTTTTAGATTTTTCTAAAAATCATTGTGATCCTCTACTGGACAAACTAAGCGAAATTAACAAGAAATTCCTTACAAATCCAAGTTGCACAAATAATGGGAGAACTCAATCGTTTACATCTTCAAGCACCAGAAACACACTCAGAATTAGTTTTGTTATTTTAGGATTTGTGTTCATGTTTCGAATTATTCTTTGAGTGTAATATGATGAGTAGTTAAAAATTCATTTTAAACGTCGTTGGGATGATTATGTAAAAAGTTATAACTTAATAGTTCGAACGTAGAGAAATATATGGATTCCGAACATATATCATAGTACTTATCCAAATACATTTTAAATAACGATAAACTATAGATTTTCAAGGGAGTAATACTATTTAAGAGTAATTTTTAAGCTTTCTTCCGGATTCTCTACAGCAAGCAACAATACTCAATTCCTTCCTAAAGTATTCATCAAGTCATGTTCGACAACCTTCGAACTTCGGTTTGTACGGTATACATGGAACAACAAAGACAAGTTTATGTCAGAGCTTCTTTATCAGTCAAATTCATAATCTCTAAATTGTTTCCAGTTTCATGAGCCTTTAGAAAAAAAAAATGGATTAATCAATTGATAGTTGTTTTCAATTAGCACTATTGTTTAGGCTTTGATCATTACCCCACGACGAACAAGTGATGTTTTAAGTCTATTTAATACCGAAAATCTTGAAACAAAATTTTTAATAGCACCATCTGAATAAAATCCAACTTCTTTCATTTGTGAAGAACTATGAGGCTCCCGAAGCCTTTGGTCTAAAATTTTACACGGAGTTTAAGTTTAATTTATTTGTTCATTTAAAGCCTTACCGGTAGAGAAAAATTCTTCTTCCTCGTCATCATCTGCATCTGGATCAATAGCACAACTTTCAGCTACTGGAAGCATATCTCTCTCATGATGATTGTGTGACTCCGCTGATGCATGAAAACTTTCATGTTGATCATGATTTCTTGTTGGGCCAGACGCTACTAGCTTCATATACTTATACTCAAGTTTTCTATGCTTTCTCCAAAAACAGATTAGCAAAAGGGTCAAAAGAATCGTTAGTCCAATTGCTAACTGAATGGATATCTATTAATATTAAATCAAAGAATATTAGGCCAACTCGTAGTTGACTTCACGCTTAATTTACCTCAACTGCATAAGGAAGTCTAGTTTGACATTTGAGTGTAGTTGGCCAAGATGAATTTTGCTTTAGGAGGCACATTGAGTTTGGTGAATTGAGATAATGGATTTCCTGTACTCCATCTTTGCATTCTCCTCGTACAATCCTAGGACAAAGAAAATATTTGTTTAAAATGAAGTTATTAATTGTAAATGATTCTGTTATTACTACTAACGTTAGTTCATCTTCAGAGCATAAGTGACAAGCAAACGGAGTTTCCCAAATAAAATGATAGTTACAACCGTCACAAGTAGCATCAGGACATTTCTCAGGTATTTTGATTTCGGAATCTTCCCTTCCAGGATTATCATTGTGGATTCCCGACCATGAATTGACCGGTATTCTACAACGGAATGTTATAGTTGTGCTTCTTCCATTTGAACAAGCTGGAGTAGGTCTACAGATATAGAAAGCAAACTAAGCTCTATGACTTTAAACTTATTGTGCTCAAAGTTCTAGCTTACTCGGTTGTGGAGTAGAAAAAGTGAAACTGGTGAGGAAATTCTAGATTGTTTTGGATAACATGGGCAACCGATAAACCCAAAATAGATGGTGAATGACTAATCCCTGAAAATTTAAACTCAAATTATTTATTTCAATTTAAGACATAGAAATAATAAAAGAACAAATTACCTATTAAATGATCTCCTAATGATCCAGCATGAGTTGAAAGTGGCTTAGCGTCACGTTGATCAGAGTATTCATTTCCACCTCCCATTCCTACACTAGGAGGAAACACTGTGCTTTGACAAATTAAAGCTTCTACTCTGGTACTTTGGTTATCGTATCCATGAGGTAGGGAAACATTTTTGTAGCATTGTGCGTCTTGGTCCTCGCAAAAGCTTATATTGTAGGAGTGATAGTATTGAGTTCCAGAGCTTGTAAATAATGGACTTCCTCTAACATTGTGAAATCTAAAATATCCGAACAAAATTACTCCTGCAGCTAAAAGCAACATATGCATTACACAGCTTCGAATATTTTATTTACCCCTTGAGTGGTTTAAGGTCGTAAAAGTTGTCGCCTGAAATTCATTGTATCATATAAACTATGGTTAATCTTCCAGAGAAATATTAATGCAGATAATCTTTCTTTACCCATTTTAATAAAGCAATCTGTAGTACAAGATAAACCATTCTTGCTTATCAGTCCAGGTCCACACGCAGTACATTCAGTAGCAAAGGAACCGAGAGTTACTTCATTTCTAGCGCAAGGTAAGCATTTCACTATTGTTTCAGAAGCATTAGTCTCATTTGGTCCGGAGGCATTGTTGTTACTCGGACTTCAAAAACAAGGAATCAATGTTTAATTTAATTTATTTTAATCCTCATCAACAACGAAGAAACTTACAGTAAAACAGTTGATCTATAATGGCCTGGAGTACATGTTTCACAGGAGCCCTTACTATTGCTATAAGTAGGACTTGTTTGGTACGTGAGTCCATCTTGGCATTGGATACATGAACTTGCTCCGCCGTCAACTGTATTGGTAACGTTTATGTTGAATATTTTCACCATTGAGTCATTGTCCACAGCTTGTTGTTTATTCCAAGCAGTGTCATTAGGATCACTCCAATCATTTCCCATAGTGCTGTCTGAATTTATGCTATCCCAACCAACTTTCTGAAACGCCCAACTAAAGCTGTAGCTATCATTTTTATAAATAGTGTGCTTGAATTCTTGCTTCTGTTGAGTTCCAACCCAGCGTTGTATAACAGTTGCATTTTTGCTTGTTGTTCCCTGGAAAAGAAGAAAATCTCCAATACATTAACATCAGTCATCAAAATATGTCAACATGAATTGCTATGAGGGATTTACCTGCATTAAAAGTAGCTCGCAATCATGTAAGCATTTCATTTCGAAAGTAAACATAAGCCTACCAACTTCTATAAGTTGTCCATTTATTATTCCACCTGAAATTTATTCGTACTCGTTTCAATATGTAATCTCAAAATAAAAAAAACAATAATACATATTTAGTATAACTAACCAACTCCACGAAATCCATTAACTGTTAGTGTGAGCACTAAGTAAACCCAATCAGCATGTCCTTTTCCACTTCTAACATGATTTCCATTAAGTTGCCAAGCAGGAGAAGGGCTGCATCCACTGTCTGAAATTTGAAAAATGTTGTCGTTCAATAACTAAAAGTAAGTGAAAAAATCATAAAACTTTTACCTTCTGGACTTATGCATGTTGTATGGACCTCCGAAGGCCAAGAAAACCTAAAGAAATTGTTAAAAATTAAAATAGTATCGATAAATGTTTTAAAATCATTGTCCCATTAGGATTTATTTATAACATACCACTGTGTAAGCCTATGACTAGTGTCAGGAGCAGTATTTTTTGGGCAATCTGTACATCTTGTTAGGCCATCCGAGAAAGTGTCTCCTTCACAAGGAATACACTGACCATCTCTATATTCAGTACCTGTAGATTTGGTATCATTAGATTTATAACGACAAATTCAAAGTTCAGATACTAATAAGAATTCCACGGTACCAGGATTACATGGGGGACACTCCTGGAAAGGTCCAGGTGCCGGAAGTTGAGAAGCACCATCAGAACTCATACAAACCTTTGGTTCGATCCATTTATATTCCAAACGAGTCTGTTGTGAATGAATACAAAGATTAGTTCCGAAGATAAGCAGAGTATTGAGACTTGTATTAATGTCATACCTGATTCTTTTCATTGCAAGGTGTATTCACTTGATAATAATCTTTACTTGAACAGGGATGCCTTGGCTTACAAGCGGAAGAACCAGGTTCAGCATAAAAGTTGCTTGCTGAAAATACAAGAAAAAGAAGCAGGTAGAACTTGCCAAAATATTTTATTTAGAAATGTGTTAATACCGCAGGGAATACACTTGGTTGAATTTCTCTGAGAGTAATGATTCTTTGGGCACATACTGCATTCTTTTGCCCCTGGTTCCCCATTCCACATTCCTCCTGGACAAGGTAAACAATTTGGAGAAAATCCAACACCTAAAGAATTTAAGAAAAATGTCCTGTTTCAATTATATAAATAAATGGCAACCAAAATACTAACCTTGTATTTCGATTTTTCTAATAAGAACGGGTTTCGGTCTATGCGCGTCGATTCCCATTGTTTTCCATTGGAATATATTGTGCCCAGTTCTCAACTGAAAATATTTGTAAACATTTCTTAATGTTAAAGGGAGCATATTTTCATGTTCATTAAACTACTATCTCTATTTAAGAAAAAAATGAGAATGGTTAATTTGTTATCGAATTCGCAAATTTAAAGGCCATAAATTGGTAGATGAACATATAGAAATAACAATAAGACATAAAAAATATATTCACTTATTGTGGGATAGATTTTAGCTAAATAGTTACTCATTTAGGAATCGTGCAATAGTATATTCCATTACCTTAATTTCTTCAGTCCTCCATACCCCTTCTCCAGTCAGAGGAGGCCAAGTACTCCCAGCATCCTGAAGACTTTCACACTGATCACTGTTTGCCTGTTGTGCAGAATGCAAAGAAGTGTTTTTAAAAACTTGAACCCAAACTTTAAGAGAAAATTTTTACCTGGAATTGAAACAAAACGCTGTCATCGGAATACTGATATGTGAATGTTAAACTACCAGGCTTCACAAGTTCGGCACTAAAGTATAAAATAGCTACACATGGGCCACCCTGCCCCAGTATCACATCTCCTCTTGGTCTCCAACCCCATCTAATAATATGATGCGTTTTAATTCTACTAGTTGATTATGAAAAACATTTATTTCCTTACTTGCTGCAATTTACTCCAGCAAACTGATGACCAAAACTTGAAAACACACTATGGAATTTCTCAGATGTTGCTTTGAATCCTTCTGGCAATGGATCCCAAATATCAAATCTTAACGCTCCACCTAATGAATAAGTTCCACGCTGACATTCTTCGCATTCAACAGTTTCAAGGTTGAGAAATTGTCCAGCATCACAAGACTTGTCTAAAATAAAGAAGTATTAAGTAAAACCTTGTAATAACAGCATTACTTTCTTCTACTTTCACTCACAACACTCTTCCAATCTTTTGGGTACTATGGGTTGAGTTGGTGTGATTCCTTCACATCCTGGAGTAGGAATTGCTACTCTCCAACGACCTCCTTTTTCTGGATCACACTGGAATGTAAAGAATCACATTAGGAATTATTAATTGTCTAAATAGTATAAGTAGTTGTACCTCTGTAAATTCATATGAGTAGCTGCATTGATCTTCCAACTTTCGGCGTTTCCCATAAACAGAAGAACCAATGATTAGTGTGAGGAATAATATAGTTGATTTAGACATTATCAGATATACACATTATTAAATATTATCAATTAAGTTTTCCTGTCAACTAAAGTTATATGAAACTCTGTTAAACAGGAAGTGATTTGTTTCGCTTTGTGTAACCTGTTGTGCTTCCCGAATTGTGGTTGGGAATGTCGGGATAGTTTGAGTGAGATAGAAAAATAGACAACGAGACTTTCTCGCCTACTTCATAAATGGAATAGTTGTAGGTTTTAGTCCATAGTAAAATCCCATATGGAATCGATTTATTCTAAATTCTAAATTAGATCGGAGAAGAAAGTTGACTTTCTAATGACTTGCGCTTTCTCCAATGCTCAACAGGGAAGGAATAATTCCTTTCCAAGAAGAGACGCTTAAATCCCTATGCACTAATCTTGAAGATGTTTTCACGCATGTAATGCTTTACAGTCAGAACAAAGACATGGATGTGGAAAATAAAAATAATTAATGCATGAGTTTCTACTATTACTTCTGAAAATCCGATAAAATAAAATAAAATAAGTACTCCCACACCGACAAGATTTCCACTTTTTCGTACAACAATTGCAAAAGTTTGCCTCAATTTATTCCAAATCATAACAGAAATTTAATTTGTTAGATCTAATCCTACATAACCAAAAGTTTGATATTGAATATTAGTTTAACTACAATTAATTTGAGAAAGGAAATTTTCTATTTGGATTCGTAATTCCACACTACATATACAATATACACTAATATATCTACCCTATATACCTTGATAATTTTTATCTTTTAATCTATTTAACTGTGTACTTACGTCAAGAACAAAATTGTACAATTGTCAGTTATTAATAATACTACTATGACTAGTATTACATTTACATATCTTGATTGTACTTTTGTAATCTAACTAAATTAGGAGAGAAAAAAAACTGCATGGGACAAACAGGTAAAAAAATCATTGAATTACTTCAATCATGAGTTACTGAACCATTATTGCATTGTTACACTGATCCAAATGATGTTCAAAAAATTTCATTTTGTCTATCCTAGATCAACATTTCATTGGCTGGATATTTGTAAATGCAAATTACACAACTAATCCGAGTAGAGAATTGAGAAGTGAAGTTATAGCTTATCGTCGAGAATATTTGGCTTCACTGTGGTGCCGATCCCGATCCCTGTATTCTCGATCCCGATCACGTCTATCTCTTTCTCCAGTACTACGTCTCATAAACTCGTTGACGGACTTTTCATACTGGAAAACAATTACCAATAATACTTTGAATATAACTGATTGTTTCGAATACAAATTAGAAATGTTCTTACTCTAACGGGACTATCTGATCTACGTCCTCTGCTAGATGAACTT
>JAQGCY010000972.1:0-12890 GCA_034700645.1 Xenylla mediterranea | reverse complement strand
TCATATCGTTAGAAATATTGTAAGTATATTGGTACTGCATAATAAATAAACAAATTGTACCGTGCAAAACTTGATTTTGATTTTATAAATGTATAGAATAGAAATCAAGTCTCGTACCACCAGGAAAACTGACGTTCAAGCAAAGCAAAAAGGTAAAAGCTAAAACTAACCCTTAATCTACCCGTCCGTCACCGTCACAGACTATGACTGGACTTGGAGTCCATATATTTTTTTTACTTTTCCGTGAGAAATGAAAATGAATGCTTGTCCTTGTCCTCAGTCAGTGAAAGAATCTTAACAAGTCATAGTCATACTCATACATAAAAATTGTCTCTTGTATAATATATAGGCTATGAATGAATTGTATGATCCAATTGAGGAAAATAAAAGTATGCAGAGGATATTAGGAGAAGATACTTTTTGTCACTTTCACCATCATATAACTTTTTTTTTCTTACTTTCTCAAGAGAAAAGACCAAAGAATTTCTGGAACTAAGCTGAAGCTCTAAATATATACTGATTTATGGGAATGTTTCTTCAACTTTATAATGACAAATATTTTATTTACTATTGCTCCTAGTATGAATTCTCATTCCAGTGTGAACTCGTACTACTTTTCAGTTGAGTTAGTTCTGGACTTTTGCCTTTTGGGTTCTAAGGGTACCAGTATACCATCACACCAATGAACACCAGATCATTTATCTTATCACCCGTCATAAATAAGCCTATCCAACTTTAATACTCTCAAAAGTTAGAGTTGTTGGTTCCATTGAACTACAAATAACAAAAACTGAATGAATCAGAAAAACTCAGTGCGTGTATGTATGTACCAACCAATTCCAAAAATATTGATCCCTAAAGTGAGAAAATTGACTTGACTGACAGACATAACAAGAGTTTAGAAAAATATTGTTTGCTTAGAAGAAAAAAATAAAAATCTTAATAGATCTGTCTAAAAAATCTTGAGGAAAATACTTAAAAAAATGTTTCCTTTATAAGAGTCAAGTATGCTACTTAAGGGAACTGGAGTGGAGAGTGGATCTTAAATCTTCAAGTCTTTAAAACCATTATTAAATGCTTTATTTCTTCTTTTTCTTCTTAAAACAAACACACGTCTGGTTTTGACAGTTTTTTAAACTCATGTACAATGTTTTTGTTACATTCTTACGGGTCATCAGAACTACAAATTACATTTTCCTTTAAGATTTTTTCTCTTGTTTGCTGACTAAGATAAGCGTGTGGATTTTGGATTAAGTTTACTTTACTGGGCATTAGGTCTTGTTTTTTTTTTACTTACAGGTTGTCTTTTCAGCTTTTGCTTTACATTACTGGCAGACAGTAAGTCCGGAAACTTTAATGTTTTAATCCAGAAAGTGATTAGGATCAGTTGAAAGAAAAAAGAAAAACCAAAAAGTGCTTTCGTAATTAGTACTACTGCAGACTATGAATGATCCAGATCAGCAATTTGTAAACTAAGTCCATCATGATTCATGGTAACAAAAAGTAACAAGGAAAACTTTTGGTTCATAGGTTGCAAAGAGCAAAAGTATTCTTAGTTCATAGAAGAACTGGAATTGAAACATATTGCCCAAGGGTCTTCCTGGGATTTCACGATATTATATAAGAGAGATTTTAGATTTAGACAGAACAGAGGAAGTACGGACCAAAAGAGAGACACACCAAGTAAAGTAGGAAATAGCAAAATCACTTCAACCATTATTCTACTATTGATCCTCTTGAAAAACTTGTTCTATAACGCCTCAAAATACCAGAACCATGCCATAGAACCATGTAACTAAAAGATTTATCTCAATGATAATACATGACTCTTGTCTGTCTTACTAAACGACTCCAAAAGCACTACTGGAACTGTGGAACTGGAGTTAAAACTAGAAAGTTATAACTCAAATGCCACATTTTCCAAAAGGATGAAGGAATCAGAGCGTTGTTCTCCATCCAACATTTGGAAATCCAAAATTCACCATAACGGAAAGTTTTTTTTTGCCAAAAATGGAAGAAGGATATGGATATAAGCTTTTCCTTCCGTTTCTGCAATTCGCATTGTTATGCTGGGCATATTTGTATTAGTATTTCTATGATGGAAATAGAAAATAATTCCTTTTTCCCTAAATCTGTAAACGTACACATATGCATAATCCAAACTATGAAAGAAACACATAGAATTCCATGAAGAAGAACAAGAGAGGAGGCGAGTAAAATAGATTTAATTAAATTACTTTTTCCTTTCTCATATTCTATTCTGCATTTTATCCTGATTAGGTTTTTGAGAAAGAAAGAAAATTTAGCCATATAAAAGAGCAGTAGTCTTTGCCTAGAAGTAGCCGACTCATGTCATATTTAATACACATAAACCAGAAGTACCTACTTGGATTTAAAATCCAAACTAAACTAAACTAAAAACTAGACGACTTTTATCTTCTAACTAAATCATTTGACCTAAATCTCACTTATTTCATATCACTCCTCTGTATTTTCCCAGTGGAGAAACCAATTACTAAAAATGTAATTCAGCTTAAATCATATCTAGACAAATATAGTTATCCATTTCTTTCTTCTTCTTTTTTTATAACTTTACTATTATGGGATAATTTTATGGGTGGAATAATTCCTTTAAAAATTTTCAAATTCAAACAATAAGTTTAGTTGAGCTTGAGTATATAAAACCACATAATAATAATTTTTCCGGCATCACGTCAAATATAGATTTTGTTTTGTTATACAAAAGTAGTTGTTATACTTTCTTTACAATAATACAATAGAATGCAATAGATTTAGATTCATATTCATATTAGAGAAGAAAAAAAAAGAAGAATGAATTATGTTGTATCATTTCAAGGTTCATGAGCCCAAGGATCCTTATTCCTCGTTGTGTGTCTTTGTAGCAAGTGCAGTGCATGCTTTCTAACAGTTCTAAGGAAGTATAAGAGCGTAAATAAATATTAACTCCCTTCTACTTTTAGACTTGGTACACGTAACCTCTTTAATGTTTAAAAAAATATATATACCATATGAATTATTAGAACAAGATACTTATTTATCATCATGAAAATTCGTGCAACTGAAACATGACATGCACTCATGTCATTTTTGTTCATCTTATTTGGATTATTACTATTACTAAAGCATTAAGTAACATTTTCTTTAACACCTCCACTTTTAATCTTTGCTATTTGAAGAAGAAGAAAAAATAATAGAATCCAGGAATCTGAGTGAGAGGAAACTTTATAAAATTATAATAAAACAAATTTTTATAATATAAAAGCCAAAATAAACAAACAAACAAGTGATTGTGAATTGTTACATTTCTTTGACAGATTTAAATATTTACCAAACAAAAGGCTTTTATCCACAATAATTTAAATTTTCACTAATAAAGCAAATGTTTTAAAACCTACTTTATTTTATTGGTTTCTTTCAATTTATTTATATCAAGTTGATTTATAAAAATTCCATTTCATCTTGGTCTTAGTTAAAAAGCAAAAAAAAGAAGAGAATAATGTTATTACTTGTTTTTAGTTTCTCCACCAAATTTCATTTCCTTTGGTTTCCTTAATTGATAAAGTAAATTTGTAATTTGATTGTGGAATTCAAAAGGGTAAAAATTCCATACCATTCCATCCATACTAGACATCTTATGTTTCTGTCAGATACATTTTGGCACTAAGCCTCGTTCCAATGGATTATTTTTCCTTACATCGACTTCTATCCGTCACGTCTGATTTAACAATTTAACTTAGCCCAATTTTTTTTTGTCTTAAGTAAGAGAAAACGTAAATGTAGCAAAAAGGAATGTGAGAGAAAGCATTCATGCTTGTTTTTTTTCACTTTCCTTGAGATTTTCTGTTCAAAAAATCGAGGCAGTAGGTAGCTTGGATCAATATAAAACATACATACACACTGACATCGTTTTAAGTTTTAACCTTATTTGAATAAGAGATAGTAAAAGTAAACTAAAGAAATCAAGAATACTAGAAGCAAGTCTAGAACTCTAGAGAAGTCCTTCAATTTCATAAGTACTCAGAAGTAGGCACTAGATATTTTTGAGTTCCAGATTTCTAACCAAGTAAGTGATTTTTCCAGCACCAAACCAACCAACCCTAGAAAACTTATACATGCATGTATGTCTATTCTATGTACTGACTCTTCTTCTTCCAAATCTTAAAGAATAACATTTTTCTTGCATAATTAATATTGTTACACGAATAAAATTCTATGGTTTAAGCAAATGTGCTCATCTCACACACACACATACAATTTTTCCAGTACTTGTAGTTCTTTCAAACTTACGAAGAACTTACTTGAGAACATTTCGAATTCTAAATCACTAGTGTGATTTTCTAGTCACTCAAGACAAATCCAATGCAATGGTTTAAGTTTGTTCTGGAAAACTAGATACGGAGAAATTGGAGCAGTGGAGTAGCATTTATTTGGAGTGTACAACTTTGCTTATCAGACTTTCCTAAAAAATATTAAGTACGTTTATGTATATGTATGTGTATACTTTTTAGTTCTTGAGTTTATCTTTGTGGATTTTAAATAATTTAAAACTTTAGCTATAATATAGCTTGAGCTTATCCGTAACCCATGGGAGATAAAGAAAGAAGAAAAAAAAACTAATGCACTTAAAAATAAAATCCTCCAAAAAAGAACTTAGTTTTTTTAATGTCCTCTACGTTCTGTCTAACCTAAACCAAACTAATTTAGCTCAAAACAATAACAAAAAGAGTAGTAGTAAATGTAATATAATTTAAAATGGGGTTAAGTAAAAATTACATGAAATTTCGTTTTAAAATTAAATGAATAATTTAGTAGTGGGATTAAAGAATAAGAAAAACAACTTTAGTTTGTATAATGTCCAGTGTATAGGTCAAATAAGCGTCTTTTTTCCTTAAAAACCTTATTTTATAGACCATTAATGAATTTTTCGTGTATAGTCATAAATTTTCTGTGACAATAGTTCAAAAGACCTTTTTAAAAAGCATAACTAACTACCAAGTACAGTTAACATAATAAACTATGTCATTTTAAATATAAATATTTGCTTAATTACTCAATGAATCATTAGGACTATGTGACTGTCAGACATTTATTACATTTGTATGCAATGCAAGCAAAGCAAGGAAAGAAAACTAGAAGACATGACATTTGGCTGCAGAAAATTAACAAGAATAACAACAAATACTAATGCAAATACAAAGTGCTGCCTAAGCAAAAGCATATTGCAATTTTTACAATGAACAAATTCGTGCAAAAACACACTAATCAACCTTAAGTGATGATAATGAATCAGTTATGCATGCGGAAGGTGTCACAGGAATGAATATTATTGTTCATTTTTTAGTTACTTATAGTTAAGCATCTGTCTGATTGTGATTCATCAAATGTAAAACCTTATATAGATTCATATCTAACAACAACAGTCAACAGCAACGGCCACGATGCCATGAACGACGCTTCATTTCTATTTAAATATTACCTACTTTTCTCCTATCTATGCACTGACTAAACTATCAAACCAAAATCATCAAAATTGATTAATTACCTTTAATTAAGCTTAATGGAGAACTCCGACTTGATTCCTACAGTTGATAAGTTGATAGTACGTAGAATAGTAGCAATAATAATTATTAATTGTGTGTGGTTGCGGTTGGGCTTTTTAGTTTAAAATTGGATTTGAATTCACTAGAGTACAGTAATTGTTAGAATTTTGTCTATCTATGAATTCCCAATTGAACAAAAATGTACGTAATAAAAACTTTTGCTAAGGTTTATTATCAGTTTATATCTTTTAAAACAATAGGAAAGAAACGCAACTAAACAAAACAAACGAATTAAGAGTTTGCGTTTGATATTTGTTTAGTACAATAACAAATAACAAAACAATACAAAATTCAATGGAATTCCACAATGCAATGCTTAAACTCAAGCCTAAGTTGAGCTGAGCTTTAGTTTTTTAGTTAGACTTAATAGTATTGTTCTCACTAACTCCTTTTTTATTTAACTCTTCCAAAGTAAAGTTCCAAATCTAATCCAAAAAATTGTTCCAAATACAGTACGTACAATTACAACAATAGAATGGAATGATTCACGAAGAAATATCGTATTCGTATAAGCCACACACAGACAGACAGTCAGATGAACGAACAACAGTGTATATTTACCCTCAAAGTCGTTTCTACAACTGGCATAACATAATAGAAAAGTTCCAACTAAACTTTTACTTACTCCAAGAACTACTGTGTGAGCCGTCCGTAGTCTGGTTGGTGCTGGTTGGTCTTGGGTATGGTGGTGGTGGGTTCCCTGTTTCTCTCCCCAGTTAGCTTGGCTTAGCTTGGCTCACAAACATCAATTCAATTGAGAATTGAAGCCCAAATCCAAAACAAAACTTAGTTAGTTCTGTTTCAGTATGGAAAGCATAATTCAATTCAAACTTGTATAACAAATGCTTAGCTTAGCTTGGCGTCGTGGGCATGCATCGTATCGTTGTAATGCTCAAGCCCTATCTATATTTTGTTACCTGAATTTTCTCATTCTCAATGCAATGCCATGCTGCAAGATATATATTGACGTACTCATTTTCCGTGGATTTCATAGCCTAGTGAGATCTTCCTCCATAGTCATTCACAGTCATAATGTTACCCATTTTACGATGATATTGAATTTGCTCCGGTTCTCACAACAAGAAAATAAAATGATAAAATTGCTCCAAGCGGCTTCTGAAAAAAGGAAGAAGAATTCCTTAAGAGAAGCCTAAGTAAGGACAAGGACTATGAGAGAAAGAAACAAGCCACTTGTCACTTGTCTCCATGGATTATGTACACTTTAATAGAGGTTCAGGGTGGCCATAATAAGGATGATCCCTATATCTATTACACAATTTATTCATTGACTTTATAGTACAACAACAACACAGGTGTAGGTAACAAAAAAAAAGGACAAAATATGTAAAGCTGAGCTTTGAGCTACTAGTCACAAGTGGTACAACAAACAACAACTATAACTACTGGAATTGCATTGCATATTGCTTGAATTTGGACTTTTAAATCTCAGATTCAGATCCGAAAAGAATTCCTTTTACTCAATCCACAAGAAAAAAATCTAAATAACAATAGAATAAAATCCTACGCTCTGCAGTAGTTCTGTAAATCTCTACAGAATAAATCATTTTCCATAATGAATTCTTGAATTTCACGTAAACCGACCATATTATTGTGTCAAAGCACACAATTACCTTCTCATGACTTTTATATGACTTTATAACTTTTTTAAATCTTAATTTTCTATAGAATTTCTACTAAAAAGCATGTATGTATGTATGTATACGTAAGTATTTGTAATTGTATATAAATTTTCCATTTGACTTTTTACAATTTAATTTGCAGATTTTCAACTAATCTATTCATTCATGCAAGATGCAATCAAACTCAAAATCCTCGGACTTTTCTTTTTATTTCATTCCAACTTTCCTACATCATACCTTCTCGAATTTGTATTTGAATGAATTCAGGTGTAAATTTTGACCGGTTTAATTAAGTTGAAAGGGTTTTTTCCACAATAAAATCAGTTTGCTTACTTTCTGAAGTTAAATTATACTAGCTACGATAGTTTTATTTACATATGAAGAACATGTAGGCTGCAGAGCCTGAATAAGCTATTGCTTTGCTACTTCTAGATATATGTACATACTTGTTAGAAGAACTAGAAGAACAAATGAATGTTATATTTAAATAAATAGTATTATTATGCTCCAGTTTGTTCAATCTAACGTAGTCACTATTCAGTCAGTCTCTCTAGCTCAATTCAATTGTAAACATTTGAACTTACAACATGCATGATACATGCTAGAATTCAAATAGGTAATATTTAACTAGGCAGGTAGACCAAGGTAAAAACAAACTAGGAATGAAAGCAAAGGCTATTTTTCAATAATATTCATTCATTCACCACATGTACAATTGTACATGAACATATAAAGAGAAATAAAACTTCCATATTTGCAATAAGCACTAAATTTTATAAACTGCAACGGCATGCCTTTTGTTTTGTTTGTCAAAAGAACTACTGGGCTTAGGTGATGGTGGTTTACTGTTTTAAATGTGTGTTAAATTTAAGACCTTAACAAATAAGCCAACGCCAAGTTATTCAACTATAAAATATCCATATGTAATGTTATAATATTGAATTCTAAGTATGATGATTAACTTCCTCCATGAATGAACTGAAGCTGACCCATTCGGTCCTTACTGGAGCTCAACATATTTCCAATATGTTTGTTCGTTAGTTCCTCCATGGACTACAAAAGGGATCAAAGTTATATTATTGACACAATGGCCCATAAGAGAGAAAAGGATGACATTGGTTTGCGTTTGGTTTGGCAGGACAGGAAGGAAAAAAAATATAATGCCATTCTAAACAATTGTTTGATATATGGTTAGGGAGGATCTACATCTAGGAAATTCAAAAAGGGAAAAGAGCTCTCTACAACCACAACAATAGATCTAATAAGTATGAATATCAGCTCACTTTCAATCAGATTGCTAATAAGCATACTATAGCTAAGCAACTTTCATGGAAGGATGATTTAGCCCAACACCATAAGCCAAGCCACGGGAAAATTAACAATCAATGTCTAACTTGTTTTTTGTTCTTTTATTTTCTCGCCTTATTTTTCCTTCTGCCCACAGCCATAAGCAATCTAGTTCCAGAGTCCAGCCATTCCATACTAGTAAAAGTGATATTTTTTTTGTTCTTGGTATGATTAAAGACGTGAGCTAAAATGATAAATGGATTGAACTAGGAGCAATGAATTGAATTGCAATACATGTAACCTTTTTTTACTGCAACTGCAGGAAAAATTTGATTTCCCAAATTCCCAAATGCAGCTAAATACTTAATAGGATTCATTTCTATTTTTATATGCATCTTACGTCTTATGGCTTTGGACTTTTGTACTCCTACGGAATGAAAGAGCTAACGGCAAACTGCACATTTGTCCAGTGAAATAAAATGTAATGAATTCCTTTTTGGTACTGCTCTTCTACGTGTTATCATACAAGACAATGAACATGGATTCTCTTAAATCACACGTTGTTAAATTAGTCTAGTTCATCAAAGGAGGTGAATAAACATGCTTAATAATGCATGGAAAAATATCTTAATATGAATTAATTACTCTTGCTCCAAGCCAACGAACAACAGCATTCCATTCCTCTTTACATGTTTCATGGTTATAAAGTACAAAAGTCCAGAATGAAACAGAAACAGGTACATATTTTAATTTTACATTTACAAGGATCCAATTTCATTCTTATTATTCGTAGAATGCACTAAAAACCAAGTTAATTGCTCCAAGAGGAATGTGTATCACTATATTAGAGACACAGAGTACAGGAGTACTCGATATCTAATTACATTTAACCATGATAACCTAATGACGAATGACAATTAAAAAGTACAAACGTAATATTAGACCTAGGGACATATATTTAAAATTAAAAAAAATAAAAATATTAGGCAACACCCATAATTGAAACAATAAATGTTTAGAGTTAATTATTTTTACAATGCAAGGCTACAAGAGTCAGAGTGTAAAAATTGAATGTTCATTATCATTATTATTACTTAACCGACCAACTTAATTTGATTGAGCTTAAATTCTAATTAAATGAGTTAGAGTTCTAGAAAATTAAACCGGATTAATTTTAAATTATAAAATGTTTCCTGGAGGGATAAAATCCTTTACTTTTGGAAATACTTGAGCTTCTATCTTTCAGATCGTATGGCATTTCTATCTATCTTTCGTTTCTTTTTCTTAAATCAGAAAAGTGAACTAAATCTGCTGGAGGGGTAGCAGGTGAAATCGTTTTTTTTTACATACCTTGTGATTAAAAGACAAACCCAAATGTTCGATTTCAAACTTCTGTTACAAAACCTTTAAACCATAATTCCATTAACTTTAGGAAAGATCCTAATAGATCTACTCTTTATTTCATTAAATTGCCTTAAGATTTTTATTTTTCTTCTTGCACAACATCTTGACATGACATAGACAGACATAGAAACCAGGCCCTATAGTTTTAAATTGAGTTTGAAAAAATAGAAGGGTTTGTTAAATAAGTAAAGAACTAAATACTTGAGAGCTTATATTCGTACAGCCTCCTAACGTAATAGTTCCAAATTGAAAATCGTATTTTATGTTTCTTCTGTGTCATTACTGAAGTTTCTTTTACCTTCACTTACTTGAAATTGATTGCGATTCCAAATAAATGTACAAAATAAGAATTATAGGAATTGAAGGAAAAGTACGCCTACCCAATTCAATAAACCTAATGTCACTCATTCAACATAAGCTTTATGACTATAACTATGACTATGTATGTGTCCAACCTAAATTGAAACTAAAAGTAACAAAAAAATCACTTTTAAAAAACAGTTAGTTTTGACGATAAGAAAGGAGGTTGGAATAAATCTAATCAATTTATTCTTAATTGAATGAAAAGGTTTTCATTTTCTGATACTAAAATTCATAAAAAGAATTATTGCCTTTTTTGGAATTAAAGTTTAAATCCATAGATTCCACAATCTACAGAAAAATTCTGAAGATAGAGAATCTTGATAGGAGTTTACATTTACGAAATCTCTGAGGTTGTTTTGTCTGCTTATAGAATTTTTCATGGCTTGGACTTATACGTAAATACATTTGGAGAATTTGACATGGGAAAGTAAGACAGGTATTAAGTAATATTAGATTCACTTTTGCTTAAAAGCCCAGAATCAGAAATCCACATGTGTGTGTGATTTATAAAATTGAAAAATAATGGAATGGGATGGCGATGGGAAATTCTTTTAAAAAGAGAAATGAAAATCAGTGAAGAAAATCTTAAATCCTTGTGTTTTTAGAATGTGACGAGTGAATTGTGATCATTCATGATGATGAGGTTTTGTATGTATGTGTGTGTGTCTGTGTGATGCAAGAATAAGAATTAAAGAAGGATTCCAATCTAAATGGAATAAAAACCCTGGAGCAGATTATCCAATGAGCAAAGCATTGCTATAGCTGACTCAAGTGCAAGGAAACTTTTTGCCTGAGAGCTTGAACGCTGAAGTTGATGTTTTTAATTCTGATCTAATTCTAGTACCTCTCAGGAATAAAATAAAATCCAAGATGCAGCAGTAGAAGAAAAGCTTATTAGAACACGAAACAAATTTTTTTTTATGTTATATTTCTTATTCTACTCATCTCATCCATCCCATTCTCAGATTTAATTCTCATCAAACTCTTTTCTCTTGTCTATTGACCGACAGACAAGGTTAGATGATGTCCAATGATACGCCAATAAATAGAAAAATAGAGGTTCTCAACCCCTTTAGTTTAGTTTATTCTTAGCTATTCTTCCGTCTAAACTAAAGTACATGTGTCCATAATATATTAGTAACTAAGATACAAATTGAATTCTAAAAAAAAATCTTTCCATTCTGCTAGTTGACATCATTTCAATTTAAGAAGAAAAGGTGAGATGAGGACTTGAAGAAACAAATTGAATGAAAAGATGAAGATCAGAATGAATGTTATGTAGTTACAAGTGGAAAAATAAAAATATAAACCAACTAACAACATCACAATTACATTACATCACTTCAAAACACTCACGTAGGTAAACCTAAACCATAAGAAGATGAACATTGTACATTACAAAACACAAAGTACTTATCTCTCCTAGATGTAAGTTTAAAACAAGAGCAAAACAATCAAACAACTTAAGACAAAAACACTTCTTAAGACCTCCAAGGATCATCAGCATCACATCTGGGTCCTTCTTTTTTTAAGAAAAGGAATCTTCTTACTTACTCCTTTCTCTAGGACTTCGTTTCTATTTGTTCAAGTGGAAATAAACAAGAGTCTTTCTTCTTCCTTTAGGTTTTGGAAATAAATAGATAGACCTTTGGAATAGAACAGGTCAGGAATGGGTGAATTGTTGAATGTTTTGGAGATATCTTACCGGATTTTGGTTTTTCCGATTCCTTAAACAATTCATTTTAAAACACGTAATTTGGGGATACCTTAACCTTACCTACACATGCATTCATGTTTTTTCAACAAATTAATTTTTACTTGAATAGATTTTATTTTGTTGTACTTAATCAATGAAAAACCGCAAGGATATTAGGCATACATACATCGTTTTGTAAAATATACTCCATGTCCAAGTCCATTGAGAAATCCAAGAAGCTAACTTCCTGTTACTTCTCAAGTAGATTGAAGAATGAAATGAAACCATCTGAATCCATTCTTCTTATACAAGTTCAATTTAGTTTTCTTTACAGGTTTCGGGTTTGTTGAAGTTATTGGATATACATATAGGAGAAGAAGTACAATGTAAAGGATTTGGGTGATTAGAAAAACACATAAATAGAATGAAGAAAGTAAAGTAACCAAAGAACAAAAGACACTTTCCTCTTGAACTGTAATTCCGTTGAGCAGAGCAGACCAGACCGAGAAAATGATATTGGATCTTATGGTATCATACCTTTTCTTATAGTTATTACAAATTGAGATGGAAAAAGTGTTATGAGCTTCTATTTACTTTTCTTTCTATTTTTAAAGAAAAAGAAAAAAAACTTAAAGGTCGAAAATTGAGACAACTTTTCTTCCCCTTATACTTATATTCTGTGTCTTTTGCTTATTTCTTTTTTAGAGGATAAGGAGTAGAGTAGCAGTGTGAGAACTTTATCGGAATTTATTGGATTAAGGCATCTGGAGACCAAACATTTTGTGGGACATATAGATGTACAAATTACAAATTGGAGGAAAAAGAAACATTTCATTCATTTGTACGCACTCAAAGTGTAGACTTAAGAGAGGAAAAAAA
>JAQGCY010000971.1:0-12890 GCA_034700645.1 Xenylla mediterranea | reverse complement strand
GGAATGCCCGGGCCCCTTCGGGTCCCGGGCCTGGTCAAAGTGTACCACCTCGTACCACCGACGGCACGGGCCTGCTGGTTATAGTTCATAGAAAATACAAATACGGAAATGCCTTGGTACTTCCCTAAGGGAATGATTCTGTACTATTTGTTACTTTATTAAGGCAATTACCAGGCTAGATATAAAAAACAGGCTTTTAATTTTTCAACCAAATTAATGTTAATGGTTGGAATAAGTACTCTTGGAGCTATCATGGACAACCCTTTAAAGAAAAAAGAAATTAATGATTCCTTAAATTTGACATAAAAGGTGGTTTTCATTCTTCCTGGATTAATCACACTACAAATTAAAGGTAAATTAATATATGAATCATGCAGTAGAAATTAATTTAGCATATCCTGCAGGTAACACTTAATTAATATTGATTTTTAATAACAATAACGTAAGGGTTAGAATATGGATGGGGAAAAGGATTGAATATTTATTAGGAAAAACTCCTCCTTGCACGGAGACGGAGCAGTTTATGAGTTTCATGCGGCTAAGGTAATTTAGAGTTTTAAATTACAAAATTGATCTAATTGCATTATGAAAGACTATTTAACGGGTAATTCTGAGTCTTGTAGTAACAACCAGGAAAGCAATAAGAGGGATAATTTGTACTATTTCATTCACAAGGTGGATATTTGTTTTGAAATAGATTTATTAGGGCTCATGAAAGGGGTTTAATTGCTCTGTGGTCAAGCCGAGGTAATTTCAGCTGAGGTGTACAATAATAATATTTTACGAATGCAGAGAAAGTGGAAAAGGAAAGAGGAGAAACTAAAATAGGTATTTATCCAGTCCATAAAACGCCCGTATATGAACCCAGGCCAATTCCATATACCTACCTACTAATGCTGTCTCCACATAAACTTTCTAGTAATTAGCTCTTCTAATTACCCTCCTAGTAGCAGTAAACACAAAAGAACATAAAAGAAATGTAGCAATAAATTTGAAAATTTTGTTCCCTTTATACTGACTCGTGTGTGTTTGTAGACTAATACACCTACATACATATGGGTAATAGCTGCTCTTTCCAGGTACTTTAATTAAATAGTTCTTCCACGTAGTTATTGGTATTTAAAATATGAAATTTCATTCGTTTATATTCCTTATATTCTCGCATGACTACATAGCAAGCAAAAGAAGGGTTTGATTTCACAAGAGTTTGATCGAAACAGTTTCTTTAGGTAGTAGAGTAGCTCTTGGGTAATATTTCCCATAAAACAATAAATATAAAACCTATGCGTAAATAAACTAGACCTGCTCATATAATAATTTGTTCAAATGATTGTAACAATATATTCAATAAACTAAACTAATGAATCACAAAATTTGCATTTCTTACCTCTGCATTTTTCCACGTGAACTGTGTTTGCAATAGCCAAGAGCGTCGTGAGTACTAATGCACTGTAAAGTTTCGACATTTTTAATTCAGTTTGATTAAATAACTCTTATAAAAGATATTGTTGAGAGTCTAATTATATGACGCAACAGAACAATAGACTGATTACAACTGATTCTTTGCAGAAAGGGTTAGTTGGCTTATATTTATATTTCGTGTTGTCCCTACCTAATTTTTCTCTTCTGAGCTTTATTCTGGAAATACTTCATTTGATCCAAGTAACATGATATAATAAGTAAATAAATAAAGAATATTGTACTTTACATTATGTGTTGACGGTCAACAATGTACATTTACTCGATTTGAAATGGACATGACAGTCTTTAATTTTATTCCTTGGGTTTTAAAATCAGAAGTATATGAATTAGGAAAGATTGTCATATTCATATAGTAAGATCAAAGGGAAGTTGACATTGATTCTCAGAGAAATTGTTCTCTGGATTTGCCTTGGTCAATTTGAAAGTTAGATAATTTGACCCCTCCAAAAGAAGTACTCCTTGAACAGTTATTTCCATTTTTAGAAATAAGCATAAAAATAACATATCTCGGAGAATATCGAAATATCCTTTAACGTTATACCTCCTTTTTCATGTGGTTATATAAAGCCTAATTGGAGCAATTTTACTTTTCGATAGATAGTTCTAAAATTATCCCAATGCCAATACGACATCAAGAGAAATCAGATGAAGATTCTATGTGTGGAATTACAGAAACGTTGAAGTTACAGGAAGTAAATTAAAAATTGTCATCCTTAACCTTCGAATACTTCAGCTAAAACTAAAAGCCAACAATCAAAGAATAAACAATACTTTTAAACTGCATGAAGAATAAGCTTGTAGAATTCTAGGGAAAAAGAGGAGGTAGTTTTCATATGATAATTAACCAGGTCAATAAAAACAACTATAATGACAGTATAATTCATGCCATTTTAAATATACTGAATGTCAATGCTGAGATCTCATGAATCATGATGATGCGAATTACGTGTAATTCTCACAGTAAGGTTCTTCTTCATTCGTATTCTATTTTACTATTAAGTGCGACCTAGTCAAAGTCAAACCTTTTGTATTTGTGTTATACTAACGATCTGTTCGTCTGTGCGACAAATCACAAATGACAGCTATTTATTTAACCCAATCGGCTCTGAAACTTCCAAATCCAATGCACCATCAGCATTGTTCAATTCATTTTTGATTTATATAAGATACGTACTGTTTATTTGTTTTTACACTAATTAAAAGCTTCATGTTTCTCATCATGATTTATAATTTGAAATCAAATCACGCAAGAGAGTCCTAAACGAATTATATCTGGAGAATGTAATTTATACCTTTTTTGGAGCATGTATAAAAACGAACTCAACCTTGTGATGTAAAACTTGGTAAAAGTTTCCGGTCCCCTAGACTAGGAGTGTTTAATTTAACTAATTTTAAATAATATTTACTAAACACCTTGCTCCTGATTCTACATTTAACAATAAATCCAAAAGCTTGGCATCAATAAAAAGAAACCTTTACTTTCTTTACCCAATAATTAAATTGTGCCTCTAACTTATTTTTTAGTATAAATATCAAATATTTAATAATAAATAAACCTTGATATAATTATTAGTAAAGTATTAATAATTGTATTATCCGTACGCATCGACACACCCCATGTGTAAATATAATTTCTTATTTGTTGTAATATATTACGTCGATTAAAAATAAATTGCATTAATATTATGAGCTTCGAACGAGTTAGTGAAGCTTTGATGCATTTGTTGATTGTGGATTGGACTATATTCATATATATATACAATTACAAAGTTTTATTTATCACCTTATTGCTTCAATTCAAGTCAACTTCAATGCAACAATGTCCATTATCCTTTTAATATTAGAATTTATTACATTTATATTAGATTAAAGTACAAATGCAGAAGTGTTGAAGTGATAATTTTAATGTTAATAAAACTGATGTTTGTAATTGTTGTAAGTAAACCAAAATGAGCCGAGAGAATCCAATCATCGCATGCATACAGATTGTACTGTAGGTAAATTCATGAGACTTGATCGCCATACAATTAAATCTGTTGGATAAAGTAGACATTACTCCTAACCATTTTTTTGAATTCTTTGTCAATTGTTAGATGTCTCTTTAGAGGTTGATTGATAATTGTACAATTTTTTAATAATAAAGTTACAATTACAAATGAATAGTAATTTTTGAATGTTGTTTACAAAAAATTTAACGGAAACAAATCTTGTTAATAATGATGGGATTTAGGATCATTTTTTAAGATTTCTTCCTCACATTTCAAGATAAGTCCTTTCAGAAAAATATGTACAATTCATATATATGCAAAACAAAAGCTCGACTGAATGAGAAACTTTTCAGGAAAAGATTAGATTAGCACTACTCTAATGAATTTACCCAAGTATAGTGAGTTTTAATTTTAGTTTCCTTATAATTGTATTTTGTGGTATTTGGAATTATGAATTATATTTTTGGAAATGAATTAATCTAAATTATTATAGAATGTGCAGGTCATGATGTCAAATAATTGTAGTCATAAAACATTATATCACAAACTTCCGATTAGAATTTCAGTAACAAAAAGTAAATTTATTAAATCACGCAAATCCACGCTTACATAAGCATTCATTCACACCCCCAGTCATACAAACAAAACAAACTTTCTCTTAAGTACTATACATGATTCTATATTGGCACATTCATACAACATTCAGTCTACAATCATTCATACACACTCATCTCATGGGACAGGCTTAATTATAACTGATTTAAAAAACAGGTTTTTAAAGGAGCATGTTTAAAGGAATTTTTGGGATTTGGGATTTGAATAAAGTTGCTAATGGTTATAACAAAAAATTATCTCGATATAACGATAAGGAAATTTTTCTTCTAAAGTAGGTAATAATGACGAGATGACTAGAGAGATACACAAAAACTCTGAATATTGTTTTTACAAATTACTGACCCGAAGAACATTGATAAAGTTGAGGAATGATGCTTTGGATTATAAATTTGAACACTTGGACCAATTTGTTTCTTTAAAAGTTTTCATGGAAAAACAGAACTTTAATGATGATGTTTTGGTGGTTCGGACCATCCTTGGGGTGCTGGTTCAGCCCAACCTTGTGGAGCTGGTTCGGCCCATCCTTGGGGTTCTGGCCATCCAACAACTTTCACTGGTTTCCATCCATAAAGTCTGTTGTAGATAATTGGTCCTAAGATTCCACCAGCAGTTACACCAACTAAGAAGGCAGCTGAAGCTGATCTCTTGTTTCTAGTTCCTGAGAAGGTAAAAGTAAGAATTTTAGAATTTTCAGGATCATTTAATAGATTATTCCGATGTCCTACCAGTAAGCTCAACTCCCTGTGGTTCATAGTTCACATATTCTGGAGCATAGTAATATTCACCTTTAAAATAAAAAATAAAATGCCAAATTAAATTTGGCCAAATTTAAACAATTTCAATAGGTTGTCTTACTTTCAGAAAGGACTAATGCTGCAAAAGACACAACAAGGAGAGCTGCGAGAATGGCACACTTCATTTTGGATAATTGGATTATTGTTTTAAAAACAAAACTTTAATTTTTTTTCTTTGCTCACTCAAAGGTTGCTTTTTAGTTGTTGTTAAGATGAGATAGTTTGTTTGACTGTGATAAACTTTGATCCGGCCAACGATTTTATAGTAAAATGCAAATGAATAAGACTTATACACTCTCACTGTTGTCTTCCGCTGTACATAAAAGTAGTGTCAAATTTTGTGGGTAAGGTGACAGGTTATAGTGTGTGTGTGTTGCTAGCTTCTTTCCGCAGTTAACTTCCGGTTTTCCCCAAAGTGCTTTTGGTTATCGAATCCCAAAACTCGACCCATAATAATAATCATAATCATCTTCTCTTATATAAAAGCGCACCTTATTATATAATAATCGTAAATAAATAACTGCTCTCAACTTATCGCACACACCCTATTTCCTATTTTATAAAAATGAAGTTTCTTCCTTAATTTTCGCAAGTAGGAGAAAGATTTCTTACCATTCAAATATTATTTATGTTTTTGATGGCTACTTCAGCATGAACAATCACTCACTGGCGGAAATACATATTATAAATTGAATTATTATTAATTATAGCTTTGTTTTCTTTAGTAATTATGTAAATACACAATATCTTCAATTTTTTGGCTTCACTAGACAAACGTAAAGGAATTGTTTCATTCAATCCAAAGTATGCATACCTTCAATATGTTACGATCTGGTGAAAATTAAAATATGCATAAAATTTAATGTGTGTTTACACGCAAAAAAAATGATGCGTCTAAACTCTTCCCCATAAACTGGTCAGACTTGCTGATATACTTGGTAAAATGCTAACATTAACGTTGTTACACTTACATTTTCATTCCTTGTATGTAAAATCAAATAATAGACATATGAAAATTGATCATTGTCACAATTTTGCAATTTTATTCTAGTTTTAATATGTTATGTAATTCATACATTATTTAATGAATAAATGAGAGTAGGAAAGCAAATGCTTCTTCTAATTTGATGATTTTAATTGCTGAAACTTTCTGTTAGCAGTTATTACTTAATAAAATTAAATTGTCACGTTACTAATAATCATCCATTAGAATATCGATTTTATTATTTCAATTTCAAACCATTCATTTTTATGTAAGCAAGCAAATAAACAACAATATTAATTTAATTAAACCCAACCACAAAAATCTCTTGTTATAATTTAAGTTCGAAATGAAAAGTTAAAAACTTAAAATGTTATTATTCTTAACTGTATTTTGTGTATATGTAAAGTAGAAAACGTAACAAAACATAAATATAATGCATCCAGTTCAATTTCAACGACATGGTCTATACATATTAATTAGAGGTATACTTTTATTTATTTTTATTTATTATGAACTGTGATGCGAAACAATTAACTTTTATGTTTGTATACACTTTTCTAGCTCATATTTTAATACACTCTACATCGTTTTAATTAGATCCAAAGCGGAATTAGAGATAAGAATCAACTTACGCATGGATGACAATAAGAGAAGCTTATTTTGTATTTGTGAGTTTAAAATCAGATACAAAAAGGGAAATATTTTTTTGATATCTTTATACTAACAAGTATATTATATTTTAACGTCAATCAAATCAAAATATGCTTAGCTTGTGAAGTCAAATTCTACAAATAATTCCTGGCAGTGTAGATGCAAAATATGCCGTCATTATGAATATGATTAAGACTTATACCGGTTTTTGACTCCAGACTACTTTCGAAATAAAAGAACTTTGTGAAGAATAATGATAATCCTTAATAAAAGGAAGATGAAAAGCTTTGGAATACAATGAAACAAAAATTTGTTTTACGCATGAGATCCAGTATCTTAAGTTCTAGGAATTATACGAGTACCATGCAATTATGGGTATACTAAATTAATAACTATCCAAAATAATGATCGGGTTATTTCGTTTTTTATGAAAATGTTTTGGCCTTTGATGGTTCTTGAATCCAGCTAGATTCATTTAGTTATTAGATCCAGATGAAGTGTTAGCTCAAGAAATAAGTTTTCAATTTCTGACCAAAAATAAAGCCAGTTCCATCCGACTCAAGGTATTTTTTCTTACTTGGAATGTTTTATCAAAATACACTTTTTTATTGGTAATACGTGCGCTTTACTTCATGTTAGATTGACTTTGCTCACTATAATTAGTTAACATTCATGATGATTGAAAAATACTGGTAATTGTGTTATCAGGCCCTTCAAATAGATCTTTGCTCTTGCTGATCAAATTGTGTCATTGTAGGATGACTCGGATGACGCCGATATCATAAATATTTTATTTAACTAATGTGAAATGTGATCTTTATACCACGACAGGTGTAAACCTATTGGAAAACTTATTGTTTTAAAATTCACCTGTCAAATGTTATTTCGAATGCTTATCTAATGAATTATTTTTCCTGCAGATAACCAGATCTGGAAAGTTCTATAAATTTGTGGCACATACTCTTCATTTATTCATTCAATCAAGGACAGATTTAGATCATTAACTTTATCCTTCAATACATCAATTTATTTTGATTCGATATGCTTCGTGTTATTACTTTGGCTTTACTTGTGGCATTGGCTTCTGCTGGTCAAGTAGCTATTCAAGAGTGTGGTAAGAAAGTTATACCTACTTTATAATACAGTATTTACCTCTCATGCTTATAAAGTTAGAACAATTAAAGTAATTTTCAATTTTGTTTGTCTTTTTAAATTAGCCGACCTACCTCTTGGAACCGACATTGTACTAACAGTTGACGGTGTAGCTGATGGAGCTACAACAGTAACCCTCCAAAAGGGACAGGAATACAATCTATGCATTGCATTCACTGCAGGAAGTACGTTTCTTCAACTCAACTAAAATAATCCTAAATAAATTCCTAACATTTATTAACAATTATTAGGTGATTCTACAAAATTGGATAACGAATTATTTGGTGAAATCGCTGGAATTCCCGTTCCATGGGCCGGTGTTGAGAAAGATGCCTGCCTCAGTTTAACTGAAGGAAGTTGTCCTTTGAAATCAGGAACAAGATACACATACTGTAATTCCCTCAAGGTTGAAGAATCTTATCCAGCAGTATCGTAAGTTTCCAACCAATCAATTCAGAATTTTTTTTTTTAGGTCAAACTCAATTAATTTTCATATTTATTTCAGTTTGGTGATTATTTGGAACCAAGTTGGTGACAGTGGGAAACAAGTTTGCTTCCGACTTCCAGCCAAAATTGTCAACTAAATTCCAATATGGAACTTCTCAAAAGCGCTTAAACTATTCTCAAAACTAATTTTGTATTGAACAAAAGAATAAAAATGTCCTACACAGACTTACTCCGTATTTGTGAAAGTGCACACTAACTTATTAATCTCGTTATGTTTACACCATGTAAGCGGATTTAAAGCATCATAATTACTAGGAATTGTTTAATCTTTGAAATTTTTATTAAGATTTGATATATCCAATAAATTATAGTTAAGTTGACTTGGTAAAAAGAATATACTCACTTTATACTTAGCAGTCTAGATTATGATTGTAAATCAACGTTTTTTTAAAACCGCATGCTTGTATTTCATACAACTCGAGCTCAAGCATCACATACATAAATACACATAAATATCCTTAAAATCGTCTATTGAGATTCAGTTTGAGTGCAATCATATTCACAAGTTCAGTCAATTATTGTTTTAACTTATAAAACATATTTTATATTTTATAACTTGTGCTTAATACATACATCTAATAGCATTCTCCAACAGGCACAGTATAAGGCTTCTAACTTAGAAATTTCGTAATTAAAGTCAATGGCATCTAAAGTTCGTTTGGTTTATTGTGATTGTGTCCATTTGCCTCAACGTCATAGTTCTATATATTTAAAACAAAACGAGCGTTAGTTCAATTGCTTTAATTAATTTTGGTTATATGACATTATTTTGCTATCTACCTTGAATGATGGATTGTCATAAGATGATTCCGATTTCCTATCGTTGATTGGAATTTTTGACTGAGATTGCTTTTTGATTAGAACAATGAGCAACATTATTACTCCAATCACGGATACTGCTGCAACAATAGCTAAAGCTACAATAGCTCCGTAGTAGCTGTTCGGCTCAGCTTCCACTTCCTGACTCCTTGAAGCGGTTGTTAGATTATTGTCTGCAAAAAAATCAACAATAATTAGGAATAAGAAATTAAATTCAATCAAGCTCACACTACCTTGATCGGATTCAGAATTTTCAGCATGAGAGAGCAGCCCAACTTTCGTCTGTACATCGATAACATTAGATCTCTTTTTCTTTCCATTTGTTAGAAAAGCTTCTACCCACATGCGATATCTGCAATTTAAATATGAAATTATGAATTCATTGAGCATTAAATATTAACTATTTATAAATACCTTGTTCCTGGTTTCAAATCAGTTAAAGTGGCTTTCTTGCTTGACTCTCTGCTTGCAACTTTAAAGTAGTTTTTCTGTTCTTTCTGGTCAGTTTGATAAATAACTTGATAAATTGTTATAAATTTATCTTCGGGGAATGGAACACCTTCCAACAACACCTCTGCAGAATGTTCAGTAATCTTTCCAGCCTCAACTGCTATTGTGAATGAATAATCATCTACTTCGGCTGGAGTTTCAATGTGAATTGGGTTTTGAGACTTGAGTTCGGTTGTTTGATTAGCAAATGGAATTAGGGATAAATCGACTTCGTATTTAGTTCCTGGTTGCAAGTTTGTTAATTTGTATGTAGATATTGAACGGTGTACTAATTCTGTTGTGTCATAGAGCTGTAAAGATTAAATATTTTTATTAGGTTACAATGGTCGTTCATAAATCATAAATATGTATCGACCCAAGTTAGAATTACGTACCTGATTATCGTAAGCTTTATAACGAATTTGTACTCCATCAATCAGCGATGTTTCAAAGTCTGTAAACTTCCTCCAGCTAATTTGTGCCGTATGACTGGTTGTCTCCTCCACTTTTAATCCAGGGTCAATTTTAATTTCTGGTGGAGGTGCTACAATGAAATAATATACATAATTATAAATCTAAGCGACTCTTTTATCTAAAGACGTTAAATAATACAATACCTGGAGCAGGAGTTCGAATGACAAATATGTCACTAACAGGAGTATTATGAACGTCCGACATTATTACTTGAATCTGAATATGATATTCTGCATTTGGTTGGAGTCCAGTAAGGAATAACTGCAAATGTGAGTTGTCAATTATATCCTCAGGTTGCTGAAACAATTGACGTTCCCATTGATCTGGGCTTGGCTTATTTCTGAAATAATGTTCCATACGGTTATAAAACAAGTTCATGTTGCTTCCGTATTATTGTACAACATACCCAAACTCATTTGTATAAAGCACTTCTACAGCTCCGTGAAGGCCGACAAGTATTGGAGACACCGTGAAATCAATATGAAGAGTAGATTCATTAATAGGCCTAATGTTCACTCCGGTAATTTCTTCCGCTAAACAAACAAAACAGATTTAGGTGTAAAATATAGAAAGTGACTAATAATGAAACCTTAATCCTTAATATGTTTGCTGTTGCACTTACTACTTGGTCTATGTTGAGGATGATGAGGAAATGGAGGTGGTGGTCCAAATGGGAATAAATCTGGTCCTGAAAGTAGGAGTTATTCAATAGAAAAAGTTAATCGGAGTTATAATTTATGGTTTAAAATTCCAATGAATAAATCTCTATTTAAAATTTGCCTATTGCTAGAAATCTACTCTATGAGCTAAGTAGCGTTAATACACTGTACCTGGTGGTCGTGGCGGCGGCGGCCTTTGTGGAAAAGCGGGATGATGCGGAATTAAGCGGTGTTGTGGTACGGAAAGTAAAAATGACCCATCGTCTTTTTGAGCAACAACTTTACCCCCTATTCTTTCTAAGTCACGAATTTCTTGAGGTCTTTTAACAGTGACATAAACGGAACCAGCAGGAGGAGGTGGGAGTGGATGATTTGGGTGAATTGGTCTTTGACCAGTAAATTGGTGGAGCAGTTCTTGTAATTGATGAGGATGGAAATTATCTGGTGGAATTACGCTGGGTTTACCAACAGTTATTGGGGGCACAAATTGATCCTCCTCTTCTACTTCGTGAAAATTATGTTGTGGAAAGCGAGTATGATCAGTAGCATTAAAAGCCGGATGTGGCACAGGATTTTTGTTTGTTTGATTTAAGGGAATTTCATCTTTAGATCCCACTAGTACAACATTAGAAAAGCAACATGCAATCAATACAAATCATATCACAACTAATACAAAACTACATGAAGCATCTATTTACAAGCATATAAGCAAATGGACTCTTAAATATTAATCGTAAGAAAAACTTACGAAAGTGGGTTTGATTTTCTTGCCCACGGCAGACCCAGACTTCGCAGCAATCGTCATGAGGCATTGTTACTTTGGTGGCAACACTAGGTGGACAGGGCAAGTTTGATGGTGGATTTTCGCTAATAGGAGGACAAGCACTTTGACACGTTACATTTCCATATTCACAGTAACATCGTTTTGTACATCCGGTCAAGGCTTGGGGAATTTCTTGAAAATTAGTGAACGTTTGACCTTCATAGTAACATGTAGAGTTTTGAACACATTTCATTTCTGGGCAGCAATATGGAGGAGCAAGTTCTCGCTGGTTTCTAGTAGGTTCCCATTTTACACAATGAGAATCAAGGATTTCCAAGCCAAAGTCAGTTGGACATTCGTATGGATAACATTTAACTTCACCATTTTCTTCACAAGCACAGAATTCTTCACATCCATCATAAAATTCTTCCCCAACTGCAAACATCTTATCTTTATATTTGCAAGTAGCTTCACTTGAGAATGGGCCAGAATGATTAAATTCATCTTCCATTGAATTTGTAGCTTCACTATTACTTTGATCTTCCATACTACTTCCTGAAACACTTCTAGTAAAACCAGAGCCAATATTACTTTCTGAACCATTGATTTTAATCTTGAAAAAATATTCCTTTTCTGCAGTAAGTCCACTGATAATTGTATGTAATTCATCACTCCCTTCCACAAACAAATCTTTGACTTTAGTTTCTACTTGACCCCAGGAAAGTAAAGGTAGACTTTGATCCAAAGTATAGAATATTGTAACGTTTTGATCAGAAATCTTTGCTAGTTGCTCCTCGGGCACTTTTATTGATACCAAGATGGACGAATCATTTATAGGAAGGACCATCGTCATTTTTATATCGATAGCATTGGTTGAGTTTGTTATTTCTAACGGATCATTTAAATCAATTCGAGCAGATCGTTCAGTTGATGTAAGCTTTGCTTGTTCTTTCATAACATCACTGATAGTTTGGTTCCCACAAACAGTCACAGTGCAACAACTGTCAAGAGGATCCGGTAAGGTGATACAGTCTTTCTCAACTGCAATTGGCCCAGAAGGTGGGCATCTAAGAAAAAACATCATTTCACTTGGACGAATTGGTCAAAGTTTATTTTTAAGATGAGTATTCTCAATTTCAATACCTTGGCTGGCAAGTCACGTCTCCGTTCACATAACACATACATTGTTGCTCACACCCATCATAAAACTTTTCGTCTTTCTCATAAGTTTTGTTTTTATAAAGACATCCATCAGTTGGAACTTTTGTTTTCTCCTTTTTAAGACCATTTATATTGTCTCCATTACAAACTAATGTTTCGCAGCAATCGGGATCTGTAGGGTCTTTTTCGACGTGACAGCCTATTGGTAGCTCAGTTTCATCATCTTTCCTGTAGTTGCATCGAGGCTGCACATGATAAAAATAAATTTAAATATGAACCAGCCGGATGATAGATCCGTCTAGATGAAATGCGAAGCTAAATTAAATTACGAATGAAAAATCCAAATTCTAC
>JAQGCY010000970.1:0-12893 GCA_034700645.1 Xenylla mediterranea | reverse complement strand
CCCTGGGGCAATTTGCCCCATCTTAGAACTTGACCTGCCCCTTGACCCCAGAAGCTTATATACCAAACTCCAGGTCATTTGGTCCAGGCGTTCTGGAGTTATCGTGTTAACGGACGGACAACCAGACGGACGGAAGGACAAAGCATTCACATAAAGTGAGGTCGCCTCACTTAATAACAGAAATGCATGTTGTTAAATATATTCATTTCGTTAATTAAAGCATTTCCATAAGTATTCAATACCATTGTATTCGTAACCTAAGGCCTTGATTTGTAATATGTTTGTGAACTAGCAAAATATTTTTGATAAATAACTACTCCTACACTTTGGAATAAACTTTACCTACTTTTTATACCTAATACACTCAATAAAACAGTTGTTGCAAAATTTTAAACAAAAGAGAAACTACGTATGCAAATACTGCAATGCAGATACTAGATGCAACTTTGCAGAAAATATTTTTTTGTTACCATTCACTAGTAAATGAACCTTCAACTTTGAATATGACGTATTAAGATTAATTAGGCCTAATACATAATATTTATTACATCCTTTTGTCACAGAATGAAGCCAAGCCCAAAAACATATATGACTTTAGTCACGAAATAATCATATTTGGAATAAGAAACTCATTATTGTTTAACACTTAGTGAGTTGGATCCAGGGCACACTTTAACAGAAATTTTGACATTTCTTCTAAATATTTTTAGAACACTTTATGAACATGGTACACGGAGTATTTCCCTGTGGGGATGTAAATAATACAAAAGTTACATGTCACAGCAGTTTCCATTTCAGATTAGATTTTTTACATAAATAGAAAAATATATTCAAATTCATAAATTGTAGGTATAACTACAAGGTACGATACAATCTTCCCATTTTTGAGTAGTTTATTGGTTTCTTGGTTATGTATATTACAGACGACTTGTTGTCAAATTGGTTCCATAACCCTTTCCCTTCACAAAATTTTGTTTGTTCTCCAACTTTTATTTTATACCTCTGGAACTATTGAATTCCATGGTCATATCATATTTTCATAGTTGAATTGAAACTGAAAGTTGTCTGAAACTGAAAACAAAACAGAAATATAATCAGAGGGTTCGGGTTCGGGTTCTTGATGCAATAAGCAAATATAATTTAAAACTAAAACGCAATAATCGAGTAAAATCGATAATAATGAAAGGTCAGGGTCAGGAATCAAGATTGCCTAGCCTCATAGCTATACTCCATGTCCATACCGTGGCCTCAAACTGTAAAATAGCAATCAATCTCTACCCCATGCAACCCTATAATCAAAACTCAACTATCCCCATTCTAACAGTCTAACAGAAAATAAATTTTTTTTAACAAAACAAAACTTTTCAATTGATTCTGCTTACCTTGCACAATCAACTCTGCAGTTCTGCACCAGCACCAGACAGACACAAGAAGCGTAAATTAAAAGGCACCTAAACAGACGCTTCACCATTCCAGCTATTATAGCTTCTTGTCGCTTTCTCAGAATAAAGGCTGCTGCTGCATTCTGTTGTTTTGGACTGTAGAATTACTCCTGAATTCAATTTTTTTGGTGGTAAATCAGAAGGCTGGTGGTATGGTGCTGGAACTGGAAGAGCACGATAGTCATCATTAAATTAATTAAAATGATTTCTTTACAATCATCGGGCCCAGCGAAATTAATCGGTCATCAAATTCTGCATTGTAATACTTGTTCAAGTTCAAGTTTTCGATCAATCGGTTTTGGTCCTTTAATTTGGTCATCAGACTCCAACTTGAAGGATCCAAATTTCAGGCATGGCTCAACAGTTTCATCTGCAAGAGAAGCAAGATTCCTTAAGAAAATTTATACTGGATCCCAAAAGTAAGAATAATTTATAATTGAAATTGATATTGCTGAGAAAAATGGGCTTAAATCTAATGACCAATTACAGGAAAAAATGGTTCAAACCGTCAAATATTGACATTACAAAGCAATTAAAGGAAATGGAATTATTTCGTTCTTCGTCCAGCACCAATACCAAGTCCGCTCTCGACTCTGCGAAAGCATCCTATGGAAATCTATCAAGAAGAGCTGGAGTACTAAATACAGTTTTCTTACAACATATTACTGGTCTTTTGGCAACTGGTGAAGTTGGCTATGAACTAATTGGAAGAAAAATTGAATTTACACATGTTAAACTAAGTCCTAATCTTGCTCATATACTTATTTATTGGGTTACAACTGAGCCAGCAGAATCCGAAGCAGAATTGCAACAGATATTTCAAAAAATTGCACCTAAATTAAGGTTTGAATGCTCAAAAGTACGATTAATTGGAGCAAGTAAGTTTGAACTTTGAAATAACAATTGGAATTAACTATCTGAATTGAGTGTATTTTTACTGATTTTTCATCTTTACAGTTCCACCAATTGTTTTCGTCAAAGACACTGAGCTATCTAAACTTGCAGAAGTTGAAGACATATTGACAAAACTTCGATTAAAGGGTGAATTTAATTTAAATCCAATGGAAAATCCTACACTACCAGTTGCTCCAGTGGAAACTCAGAATTCTAAAACTGGAATATCTGAAGAACTTCATAAGGAATTGGAAATACAAGAAAATCCAGAGTATGTATCAGAGGCTGATAAGTTTAAGGTGCATTATCAGACCCCTGTAGGCATGAGGCAAGATATTTTAGGACTTAATCATGCGAGGATTATGGAAGGTGTAAGTGCACCGTTAAACTAGAGATTCTTAGACAATTAATCATTTCTTAATCAAATTATGTATGTAGATAATTCAAGCAAAACTTCGTATGGCGACGAAGAAAACTTCAAGTACAACCCAATCTAGAATTTTATCTGGATCTGCCCCAGAAGATAAACTTCCTTCAGATTTTGATGATCATCGGAAGCAAAAAGAACGTCAAATTCAATTTCTAAATTACATCAAGAAAAGGCGAATTGAGAAGGATAAAATGTCAAAGCTAGAAACCACAAGTGCATATAATCGAGATTTCGATTTAGAAGAACGATATAATCGAGGAATTCTAACCATGAATATGAAAGTTATGGAAATTATTGGAGATCAGGATTTTGAAAAGGAGACTGAGGAAGAGGATGACTATATTGATATTGATGACGAAGATGCAAGATAAGCCTAACAGCGTGTATAATTTATAATTGAAGAATTTGATTGAATATTATATACCCAAATTCAGTAGAAATTGTCCTAATAATATTTAACGACGACTATCACAAGACAATGCATTTCAATATGATGTCGGAATTAATTTTTTTTTACAAAGTCCTAGTAATAATTTATTCATATAACGGAAACAATTGTATCAAATCCTCCTATTGTATGTAGTGTATTTGTATATATCATTTAGAATTCGTAGTTTGTAAGTAAGTATGATTTTACTATACTTAAAAGTTAACTCGTACTTAACATTTGCAAAAAAACCAATTCATTTAGGAATTGGAATTATGATTTGAAAACCAAAGAGTAGAAAGTTAACTAAAGTTTGACGAAAAATAATAAACTTATAGTACTTATACGGAATAAGATTATTTTTTTTTACCGGAAGCTTAAAATTGTATATCTTGTCTTCTTTGTAATTGCAAATTTTCTCAGCACAAAGATAACATCACAGCTACAGGCAAATCTATAGTGAATTTACCTATTTCTTTAAATATAAAAGCTGATAAGTTCATCAAAAAATCGTAACGTAAATGTAAATTAAATTAATTTTACTTTGTTAAAATTCAATCATATTTTTTTGTTGCTATTTTTTTGCAGATTAGTTGTGTGTATTCGTATTGTTTATATCATCAGTTTTAGTTTTCTCTACCTATTTAATTAATGGATTATCATCAAAAAAGCAACTCATGCTCATTTTTCCTTGTCACAAAATGGATTTGTTAGGGTCAGGTCAGGTCAAAGTTGGTAAATTGGAATTGGGAAGTTTTACATTCACAGTTATTTGACAAATGCTTGGATAACAGACCACATAACCTCATCACTACTTGTAGGTACATTAGCCCCAGGCCCACTACTCCCTACCCCACTGCTTGTTTGACTTTCAAAATCAATTTCAAGTAATTCTCTTACTCTTTTCATAGCTAGCTCATAGTCTTCATCATTTAAATTAGTGAATGCATTTTCCAGTACATCTGATGCATGAGCCATGTAAATTAATGATAGGAGTCGACGATCAAAACGGGATGGATTATTTGTCCATTTAGATAGTACGGATTCTTGTACCTGGAAATTCAGAATACAATTATTAATCGAAGTTGAAGAGGCTAAAATATGGCATTTCTATCAATACCTTCTTGACAACTTTCATTTTGATTGTATTATCTACTAATGGATGAGTCGTCATATCAAATAGTAGAAAGTTCTGTTTCTCTGTAGTCAGTACACCTTTCTCAACTAAATTCTTAGCTAGCCTTTCTCGTACATTTTTCAATTGGTAAGATAATTTGAGTGGATTCCATGTTTCACCTAAAGACACAACAAAGTAAGAAGATCAATACTAACAAGTCACTTCAGGATTTCCGGTTTGGTTTTATCAGTACCACTTAAATATTCAATCCAATTTTGTATACTTTCTGGTGGATTCTGTGTTTCCTTTATATGTTTTAAGGCTTCATCTAATAGTACATCTCCAACTGGAGCATCGGACTTAATAAGAACTTTTCTAATAGTTAAATTGGATCTTTGACCACGACCACGGAGTACAGAAGGTTTTTCTAATTGTATACGATTCCGAAGTCCAAGTTCTATTAATATACAGCCCCGGAGCCCAGAACTAATACAGTCATTCCAAAATGATGTGTAACCCTACATTATAAGCCAAATAAACAATGAGCAATAACTGTCAATTACGTCAATTGAATGCATTAGTTCATTACCTCTTTATCTTTTAATCCTAGTAAGAGTACTTCTTCCATGAGCGTGAGCCTTGTTTCTTTAGAATCTTCTGTATCTTCCCCATGACTAGAACCAGTATTCGAACCCCCTGGACCCCTGCCCTCCGACCCAACTTCCGATGTATATGGGTCACCTATATTATCAGCTGATCCAGAAGCTACAGGGGCTGTGCCAGAGCCTTCGGATGCATTCACGTTCACTCTCCTCCTAGTCACACCTGACATCTTGACAATGGGGTTGGGGCCAAGGACTGGACTATCAATTGTTGAGGACGACGATTTATCAATCAATTACTATTACTGTGGTACTGGTACACTAATCCGTATGGCAAAAAAAAGTGAGAGAATGAGTGAATGTACTGAATGTAGACATAAGAGAAAGAACAAACATAACACACAAGTGTTCCAGTTGTTGCCTATGCGAAGCTAGGATATGAATGAATGAACGCTGGCTTAAAATGCGATGCCTTTACTTCACCAGCCCAGCAGTAGTACCAGCACCAGCACCAGTACCACCGACCGACCTCTTCTGTCTGGTCTCTCAAATTGAATTGAACCAACTGAAGGATGCCAAGCCCACTGGCTAAACGCTAAACGCTGCTGAAGCTTTAACTAAAAACTTAAGTAATGTTAATCAAGAAGCACTTAATTAAGTTTTGCTGCAGCAGCTTATGAATTCGTGGCAATGCGATGAAATGATATGCGAATGCGGATATTTTTCACCGCTGTCTATGTTACCTATGTCTACGTGTCCTCAAACTGTGTCATGAATTAAAACTTTATAGTAATGCTTGTAATTGTATTTAAAAACATTTATAAACATTCATAATCGTTAGCAAACAGTAATGTTTACAATCATTTGCTTCTTGCATGCAGACGGTTAGATAGGAAATGTAACTACACTGCAATGCACTGCAGTCTTGGAGTGTTTAAAAAGCTATTTCATAATTCAAATTATGTATGTCAAGTAATTAACTAAACGCTCTATTATTTGGATAAGGACCTAATTAACTAGCATTGTATGATCTAAGATAATTGCTATAAACTTTGATTGTTCGATTTTAGTACCACATTAAAATTCCATTTGATTTCATGTTAAACAACATAAATATTTACTCAAAAATTAATGTTATAACCTATTTCATTCAGCAGCTTTGATTTTGATCCGAAGTATCCTCCGGTTCTGATAAAATTACATAAATTAAGACAATTGCATAAATAATAAATGAAAGTCCAATGAAAGTAGCAAGTATAGTCTTCCGCAAAAATGGGCGCTGTGAAAATATATAAAATTTAGACTTACTATAGTTAAACGTAATTAAGGTATTTGTATTATTATAATAAAGTAGGTATTACTGGAGCTTCTTCATTTGAGCTAATAGGCAGTGGGCAATATAAATTTCGCCATGGATATATTCCAATATGCTTGTCAGTCCATGCTAAATAATTTGAAATTCCAATAACATAAAGTAGTTGTAAACAAATCCAACAAATTGCAGTAATTGATATCATGAATTTCCATTCAACTTCATCTCTACTTTCAAGAAGAATTGGGGTTGTTAATATTGTAATGTCTAAAATGGAATACCATACAAAATCTCTAATTTTAACGCTGGTGTGCTTGCGGAGGGATCTCAATTTAACATACTTCCAAACAAGTAGCAAAACATTCCCGAAAAAGAATGCATTTTCTCTAAGATTTCCTTCCAGGGATGGCTCTGCGGTTGGATCCAATTATTAGTCCATTGGAATAAAAATATGGAAATTGAGATTATTCCAAGAATACGATGATACTGGACTCCATCAAGCTTGCTAACTAGTAACAGCGAGCCTCCATTCATAATTATAAGCAGTATGTATCCAACTAAACTGCAAATGAATCCAATTACAGCACATAAAATATGTCCCTGAAGAATTTGAATATGTAAAATTATTCAAGTGAAAATTATCTGAATCCAGTGTTAAGGCAAATAAATTATAAACCGGACTATTACCATTAACCAAATCCTTCTCTTGCAAAAATAATTTTTGGACCATGTCTCTTTGTAGAACCTTGCAATAAAAATACCAATCGGTATTGATACCATCCAACTCACTGCCATAAGTAAGGAATGTGCCTTTAGGGTTTCTCTACGACTTTCACCAGAACTCTGATCTTGCTTTGTGAATTCCGGAACAATATTTTCTGAGAAATTAGTATAATATTTAGAGATGAGCCACTTGTCATGCTTTTGAAGTTCACCTATTAAATAAATGCTGTCGACTTAAACAAATCTGAAATCAGATTGGAATCTCGCCAACATACCGTTACGATAAATTCCACCAGCTAGGAGAAGATACAAATCCTTTTTGTTCAAGTCAAAATCTGGATTTTGGCTGGCAATTGTTCCATCCGATAGGTATAGCTTTGCTGGAATTTCAACTTCACAATCAAGTCTGCAGTCTACTTGATGTTGATACCATAGGGTTGTTAATTGATTTTGAACTGATTGAGACTAATAAATTTACCTTATCAAAGGCACATGCATTACTAACCATTAAAAGGCTAGCGAAATTACCAAAATCCGTTCATTTGATTTGCCCTTAGTCAACGATAATTCGGAAACAATCTTGCCACTATTCAATGGATCCAAATGGCATGAAATAACTGCATCATTTCCCTGAAAATATTCGTAACTTTAATATAATTTCATAACATACAAAGTTCTTTGGTATTGAAATCTATGGCTACCATTTTCTCATCTTCTGAAATACCAATTGCAACATATCCATCCTTTTTTGTCCAACTTAGTCTGACAAGCATGTTTTGAATTTTTCCGTCTGCATCTTTGGATGAATTATAAATTACTTTGTATTTGAAAGGAGTTTTTGAATCTTTTTTATCATCATTCGTAATGATCAGACAGTTCATTGTAACGCCATCGACGCATGTATAATCTTGGAAGAATCCATTTTCTAAATTTGCTAACTATGATAACAAATTGATTGCTTAACTTTTACGATAAAATATTTAATTTTGTCGCTTTTGAGTTTATTTATACCTTTACAAAAGAACATAATACAAGCAGAGGAAGGCATATGGACAAAATGTTGTTGAGTAATCCTATCATTTTTTTACAACTTCAACTTTAGGAATAAAAAACTCAACAAAATGTGACAAAATAATAAAAATCATGTTCTATTAAAAATTTAAAATAAAGCTTTGAATAACATGACAACTGTTACATATTTCAAGCATGAATGATTGAAAAAGTCTGCAGACTACTTTAATGGACAAGTAGTAAAAGTAAAAACCTTCTGGTGTTTGTTTCATGATTTTCCAGTATATATGCTGTTACTTTACACTTTTAAAATTTCATCGATCTACCGAAGAGCCCAGCCCTAGCAAAACTTTCGAATTTTCGAGAGAAAGTGAAGTTGATGACTTTTATACACTACTACAACTGATTAGGTAACGGACACTGAGGTCATTTTAGACAAGACTTGACATAGAAAAAGGACGAAGATTGATTGAAAAATCAATATGACTTTACAATGTAAAAGTTTAAACTGGAAAATACAGATTCTTCTATATGGAATGATGGATTTCTACCTGAGTAAAGTTCACATTAGCTCATTTATCAAAATGAAGTATTCATGCATGCAGGCTTTTCCTTTCTGATGAATGAAGCTTAAGGGTCCAACGGTTTCTATAAATGGCAAATTGGTGAGAACAAGCAAATTTCATGCTTTCTTGAAACAAATTTTCGCATCTAGCATTGTAAAAATTGTCTATTTGCAAAGCTGATTGAATTACTGTCAAATAAAAAGTATAATTTTTCACTTCTTGAGCACATTTTTTGCCTTTCAAAAGAAAAAAGAGTTGGATTGCGATTGGGAAGTGGAAACTAATATTCATTCATGATTCATATCGAACGTTGGACTTGGAAACTCTCAAGTCTCAAATCAAACATTCAATCTTTCTAACATGTTCGTAATCGTATGAACCATTACAAAAATTACATAATCTGGCAAGTGAAAGAAAAATCATCGTTTTACTTAAAAGATAAAAGGGGATTTGTTGGATGATTGGCTAAATTAAGCAACGCCATGTGACTAGTCATTTTTCTTCAATGTTCTGGAAAACATATATTTGAACTTTAAATATGTTTATGCATTGTTAACATAATCCAGAGCAATCATGAGTCTAGTAATCTAATCTTTCGTAATACAACATTCCCAATTCCCATACATATACATGCCTACGTAATAAATTGTTTTCATGTACATATAAATGCATACATACATAAATGTGTGTGTTTTCCATACAATTAATTCTAGATTTTTCGAATTCCAGATCTACATTCTAGTGTTCCAGGAAGGAAAATATTGTATCCAGTTCCATTGAAGCAACGACAGCGGAAACAACAACATTCTCGATGTAGCTTAAAAGTTTAACCTCATCCAATGAAGAGGTCTCTAGATTATTCTAGACATTTAATAGTTAACTATATAAACCGTGTGAGATGGAGTTGGGCTCAATTCAGAATAGAAAACGCTTTGGGAAAGGAAAGCAGCAAGGAAAGAAAAATCTTAAAACACAAAAATCATTTAGTGAAGCCTTCTATTGTACTTGACGTATTTAAATAAACGCAAAAGTTACTGCTACACCACACCTAACTTAATTGTTCTAAAAAACTGTTATATTTCTCCATCCTACTGTATTAATTCGTGTATAATTGTTCTTTCTCAAAATGTCTATTTTATCAAGAAACTTCTGGAACCCATGGGACGTAATTAATGATAATTGGGGATTCACAATGCCTTCATATTTCAGAAATTTTCCTGGAGAAGAAGGGAATACTTTAGGATAAGTTAAATATGACAAAGATAAATTTCAGGTATGTAAATGTAATTTTAATTTAGTTTAACTTTTGGGAATAATAATGTTTTATTAACAACAATGTAACAATTGTGTCTTTCTAGGTAATGGTTGATATTCAACAGTTCAAGCCAGAAGAAGTTAATGTCAAAGTTGTTGATAACTATTTGGTCATTGATGCAAAACATGAAGAAAAACCAGATGAACATGGATATATTAGTCGACAGTTCACACGTCGATATTTGCTTCCGGAAACTGTCAAAGGTGATCAAATTCAATGTAATTTAAGTTCAGATGGAGTACTTATGCTTTCTGCTCCAGTGAACATGAAAGAAAATGAACGCCTTATTCCAATTACTCAAACTGGAAAACCGGCTATTGTGGACAAGAAAGCTGGAAAAAACGAAAAGACAAGTGCTAAATTATAAATAGATTTAGCTTCAATCAAAATACAAGTATTGTTATAGAATTTCTCAAATGTAGTCGCATAGTTTTAAACTAAAGATAAGATTAGAAATAAAATCGCTATAATATACTTATTCGCTAAAACAACATTTACATTAACTGACACTTTGTTTTTCTCAAAATCTTACATTTTGGCTTTTCTATTTAAGAACCAGATTATTTTAAGCAACATGAAAAACATTCTAACGTCCGCATTTCTACCTGAGATTTTTGGATTTCAATTCTAACTTGATATTACCAATGGAATACAATTTAAAAATTCATATTCCAACACTTAAATATTTTAAAAGCTTTACTCTTATCCTAGTTTGAAACATAGAACTGGTTATCCAAAAATAATACATTATGTATTTGCGCATACTATAATACTATACTATACTACTTTTGTGAAATAAACCCCCATAAGCTTAAAGGAATTTTCTAAAGTCTAGAAATGGTGCAATGTCTTGAGTTTTGTGATAGGAAAAGGTATAGTTTTAGAAGCATCGGTTTATGTATGTCTGACTGAATACTTTCACTCTACTCTCCCACACTTTCTCTAACACTAGAAAAAGAGAGACTCTAGACTCAAACTCAAACCTCGATGTGAAGAAAACCATGAAGCAGGCACAAAAATCTACTCCACTCTTCACAAGACACTTCAACTTGTTACACGATAAACCAATATTTCTAGAATAGATTCAAACAGTAGTTGTTCTAGAGTCAGAAAATTTTTTTTAGAAACTTGTTTTTCTCTACAGTTCACTGAACAATTACCAATAGGATTTTTTTCTTTCTATTTATATCCAGAAGAAAAATTATTCTATAAGTTCAGGACAATTTTAAATTAAAAAGCAAAAGAATCAAAACACCTGTTACCCATTTCACTTAACAGTCTGTCAGTCACAGACTATGAGACAAAATGTTTAAATCTTTGATTTTCTTTTTTGAAATTAATTCACGCTCGTTTGAATAAAAACTTACAACAAAAAGCGACAATTATTGATCAAATAAGTAGATGTATAAATGATAAAGGAGAGGAAAACGTTGATGAAAATTATTACATTTTGTGCAAAAATAAACGAACTATTAATTCAAAGAAAATAAAAAATTCCATTTCCACATTAATCAACTAAAATTATAAGGTAAGAGAAGCGATAGCTTCAATTTTTGAACAACTTAAGACACATTTTATATAATCATAATTATAATTAAATTTAGCTATATTCATATTGGTAGGAAGCCTCAAAGTTAAAACTTCAATCAATTTTGAGTTTGATTGTTTTGATGTAAATGCTTCAAGGACATAAAATTTAATTTGACATAATTCACGTTGACGAGAACATTGAAGCATTTGAAATGTTGAATAGTGAAAAAGTAAAAACAAAATTTTTTTGATAAAAAGTTCTTTGAATTAAATAATGTCGAGTCGAGTTATAGACGAGAGACGAAGACCTATGCACGCATTGTACATTTCCCACATTGTACGAGTGTAAAATATAATATCATCAACTTCAACTTGAAAATTGTACAGAAAAAAAAATAAAACTTTAATAACTATTTAAATTTGAAGTTTTTTAACTTTGTTTATCTTTTGAGGATATTACACATTGCATTTACTTACTTTACTTAAAGTAGAAAGTTAAAGGAACTGCTTTGCTCCTGGATTTGAAATGGAAAAGTTTTCTAATTTTTGTTTTTGAGATAGAACCATAAAATGTAATGTAATATAGTTAGTTGTAGGAGAGAGTGTGTTAGGTTTCTATATTCGAATTCCAAGGATAAAAAAAATATAAATGTAAGTATATTTGAATGACATTATTATTTAAGGTTTCCAAAATGTAAATGGAAAAAGACTGGCAAAGTAAAAGTATACATGAGCATGCACTAATTGAATCAAACCGATTTAACTCATAAAACTTTCACATTACCTGATCTTTCATAGGGTGTGATGTGATGTATCATAAATCATGGAGCTTTAAATAGAAAAGACTGATTGAATAACAAAGCTCTTATTGTATAGAATTATTTTACTAACCGCAGCACCGTAGCGTAATGTGGTCACCGTCACCCTAATGGAGCATTAAGTAAATTTATTATTTAGGGTATAGTGCATAAAATAGTTATTGAAGTTTATTAAACTTGAAGAAAACTAGACTTTTACGAGAAAAATGCTAAAGTTTGAAATACTTTTATTATAATCTGTACCTGTACCCCTGTATCGCTTTCGTTACATGAAGTTTTTAATTCTACATGAAACTGGATTTATATTCACTGTATAAAAAATTAACAGGCAACACGAAAAGTGAAAGTAAAAGTTTACTATAAGGCATGTTTTAGCCAAAGCTGGGTTTTATTGGTTTTTTAATCTATAAAACTTACCCACTAGTGGTTTAGAAATACTTCGTCGCATGCCTGTCCATTGCTATTCCATTTAAACGAAAAACTATAAAGAAAAAGTCCAAGTCACTAGTATTGCAAAAAGATATAATATTTTCTAACTATATAAAAACCTCAATTTGAGAAAGTAAACGTCTTGCTAATCTAAAGTCTAATGTACAATTAAAAATATCGTCGAGTACTCATCCTCATTCCATAGTTGGGCGGAATCCAAAGGAATCCGGAGTCTGGACTCCGGACTCCAATACTCGATTTTACCTCCGGAATCCAG
>JAQGCY010000969.1:0-12896 GCA_034700645.1 Xenylla mediterranea | reverse complement strand
ATTCTTTTCCATTGCCAGAAATACAAAATAGGAAAAGACAAAAGATTCCAGTTTTTTTTTGTTTTTTCTCACACAAAACAATACCTAGCATTGATTTGAGATTTATATGTATTGTTGTGATTTGTTTTTGTCAAAAATTATATATACTTGCTGCTGCTGCTGCTGGAAATAATTTAATGAAATGAAACTTGCCATATTTCTAATTCTACATAGGATAATTTTTCCTCTCAAATAATAATTTATTGAGTTTTATATTTAAACTTTTGTTGTTTCATTCATTAAGAGTAAGATTTATAAATATTTATATTTACATTAATGTTTACACTATGTACATGTAAACAACAATGTCTGTCTATGAAGAAACTCTTGGAATACCTTTAAATTTAACTTCAGATTGTTAAAATGCACACAAAAAAATTAAATTATGATGACAAAGTGGAATAAATAAATAAAAATGAATATCAAAACTCATCCGCTAAATAAATTCTATTGTAAAAATTTTATATACCTAAGTTTAAGTGATGAAGTATTTTGAATTTGAAATGTGACTGTTCTGCCATCGCCGTGCCATGTCATGAAGGTTTTCTACTATTTTGTAAAATTTAGATAGAATGAAAATTATGAATTACACCTTTGGGACAGATTTTGGGAGCAGAGTCCTTTAAATGCCTAAGCAATATATAAACTGTATAAAAAGATAAGAGCAACAGAAAGTATAGAGTTGAATTTAAAAAAGGTCGCATTGCTACTCCTTTGGCTTTTTTTTGGAATTCTATTTTGAGAAAAAACTTTAATTTTTCATCCGGTTTTACTTTTTTCTTTCTTTATTTCTTTCGGGTTTAAGCATAGTAGAAGAAAGTCCTACTAAATTAAGAAGCTCATACACTTCATTGCTCCTCTTAAAAAGAAACTCTAATAATAATAATAATTCCCCGTAAAATAAATCTTTTTCTCAAGTAATGAATTTCACTAATCCCAAACTCTATTTTACCTACACTACAAAAGAGAGCCTGAATTCTTTTTTTTTTCTCAGAAGCTTAAATAAATATCAGGACTACTGTGCTGGCTGTACAAAAGCGACTTTTTACTTTATATCAAGTAAACATGCACAACTTTCTCTTTTGCTCTACTTTTTTCCTTTGCCTAAAGTGAAAGTGTAGCTAATAAAGAATTTTTTTGTAATTGTAAATTCTTAAGACATTTCTTCTTTTAAACTTTAGAGTGTGAAATAGAAATGGATTATGCGTACGAGTAAAACGTATATCGTATATCTAATTAAACTTTGTCAAATTTAAGAAAAAATTGATTAAGTTTATTGATGTGATCTTGTTTTCAAAACGTTTTATAGTTTCGATTAAAGGTCTCGGCTCCAGGACAAGAAGACAAGAATGTAGCGTAGCCTCACAGATACAGAATATTGTTCGTATTTTGTAATAAAAGGTTGGTTTGCTATTGCTACAGTATATCTAAAGATAAAGCTACACTGGGTTTAAGTTGTCTCAACAATGTACGTAATATACAATACAAATACAAAATACAACCCACCATATAACATTTCAAACCAACCGAGGAAGCCTTGATATAAAGCCACAATTTATATCTGCGCTTTGGTACAAAAAAATAAAAAACCAACAGAATGAAATGATAAGAAAAAGAAAGAAAGAAAGAAGAGTAGTGTGGTTAAAATAGAGTCGTAAAAAATAAGTAAGAAAAGACGGAAGGCATAAATGATTCCATGAATATCCGGCTGCTAGTTTTAAGATCCTAAGAAAAAAGACTATGGTATCATAGTATTAAATTAAATTTTATTCTGTTACGATACGACGATACATAGAAAGAACAAGAAACAATGCGAACGAACGGCAAAACGATACAATTTATATTGGGTACAGTTTTTCCTATTTCCGCTTTCTCCTGACTGCTTGGAATAAAGTTAATTTAAATTTTCGAAAAACCACTCCAAAATGCAATAGAGGCAAAATTCATATTACTTACTCATACAGCATTTATGGTTGACTTTACCTACTGCTACTTATTAATTTAAACTTCTTTTCAATAAAATATGAACATTATGAAAAGATCCGCCCGCACACAACACACATATGCTGATGTTTCAATAACTGAACTACTTTCACTGCTATGTGCTATTGCTATATGAGTTTTAAGAATTCCAAATGCATAACATACATCTATATTATATTATATTTTTTTTTATTCATATTTTTAGTCTTGAGTCCAGGCTCCAAAGTAAAGTGATTTTTCTTCAGAAAAAAAAGTTATCCAGAAAATCATACGCTCCATTGAACAATAAACTTATGCTTTCCTTTTTATGGGAAAGTGTCACTTTCTTTTTTTCTGTATAAGGTCATACTCATACTACTTTTTTTGTGTTCAATTTCTTAAAATAAATGACGATGCTGATACGATGTGTAGTGAACCGAATGGAATGGACATTTCTAATATTGCCCTTTTTTACTTCAAGCCAAATCCATATTCTTTTTTATTATGGAAAATATCAGGACATAACTTTGTATAGATAGTTACAAAGCAGAACTTATTCACGTTAGAGTCGAAGTTACAGTTAAGTTATGCTCAAAGAACAGTGGAAATTAAACTTTTACAAATACAAACATTTATTTAATAAACTTTGCTGAATTAATGCGAAGGAATTAGTTAATACTGCGAGTCATTAGTAAGCCTAAAACCAGTCATGATGATGATTAGAATTTTCAACGGTTAACGTTTAATAACTCAAAGGCTTAAACATCACTTAAAAGTTTCCGTAAAAATTTACTATATGATTTGAACCATTAGATAGACAGTTTTTGTTCAATTAATATTGACCAATCATATACATACTAATAGGTATTTCCGATACACAGTTTAATATCTCGAAGTTGTCCCATTCTACGATCAGATAATTGAGATTAACCTTAAACCCGAGGCTGACATTACTCGCAAAACCTACCGTAAAAAAGGATAAGGAAATGCAATCTGCTTCCTTCTTTCTTTTGTTTATGAATAGGACGACGACGAGCTTAAAAAGCAAAAAAGGAGAAAAAGTTTTCAGTGAATATGAATGAAAGTCTTTAGTTTTCAGAAGGAAATTGCATTTACTTTAGTTTACTTCACGGAAGTATTTTCCTGTAAACACTATACAAAGTAAAAGTGACAAAAATCGATTGTAAATATTTTCTTCATCAACTCTATTGAAAGCAAAGCAAGGTTTAAAAGTTTCTTTGCAAAATGGATTTTGATCAACTAACTTGCTTTTGTGAGAAAGTTAATTTCATTCAGCTTAAAAGAAAGCAAGAAAGAAACTTAATCACTTTCGTGGTTTATAGTTTAGAATCTCTAAAATAGGCACAACATGTAAACCCATAATACTCTAAAACTTAATTCACCGATTTCTTTCTTATGAGCATCAAACTGAACTATTTGCATAAAACGAGGTCTGAGTATATCCTAGTTAGCCATTTTAATTTATTATACCTAAAAAATACATTCTTTCATCTCAATCTTTAGAAAGATTGCCTTATATTTCAACCATGAATATTTCTTCAGTTGATAATAAAATCGTAGATGCAATATAAAACAAAACAAAAATACACATTCACGTCAGTGGACGATTCAATTGGCTTGAACTTCTGTACTAAACCATATCTGAACATTTTCACAACTTATCTCATATTTTTGGAATACTTTATATTTAATAATTTGATTCCCTGTTGTGCTCTCAGTTTGGAATAATCATAAAATATGATATAGCAATAGAAATATAGAATAGAATGGACTCATCCGAACACGAACACGTTGTCTTGTATTGTATTTTCTATTGGAAACTGGAAAGGGCATATGGCATATCATTTTGGTCTCGCACACGATTGTCTTAACCTAACCTGAAATGAGCTAATATTTTAGACCTAGGTGAAATTTGGAGCTTGATATTAAAAACCCTACTGCTGTGCCGTGGTGAGGTTTTGCACGCCATTAATTTGACATATCTATCTTGAAAGATGTACTTAAGCTTTAGTGCTATTTATCAAATCAAAACGCAGAAAACTGAAATACAAAGCAGATGAACTCAGTTGAGAAATATTTTCATGGCAACCAAAAACCATTAATATGTTTCATTTAAAAGAAGTTTCAAATAATTTTTATTTGGATTCAAAAGAATTGACGCATTCACTTCACTTTCATCCTTCACTTTGCATAATTTTCCATTGTTGAGTCTGAGTGTATTATCAAATTTAAAAAAGCATATCACATCAGAAGCTAGTTCGCGAATACGAAAAGATTAATTTTCCCAAGAAATTGAACCATGGACAATGATGAGGATGATTTATACTCAGGATACGGGGAAGAAGGCATTCCTGATAGTCCCTACGGCTTTGGGCCACGAACATATTCTAGTGAAAGGTTAGGAACGAGTTCAAGTAGGACAACAATGTTTGCTAAAAACCCAAGAATTGGTACAAGTGTTTCAAGAATTTCAAGTGCTAAATATATAGTAAGTAAATGGAATAATTTCTTTATGCGATATTTGTTCTACATAATCTCTCATAATTATTTTGCAGCCCAGTTCACCATGGCATGACAAACGACCACCAACACCAACCTTTGTACCTGGAACTGGAACAGCTACACGACCTGCGGTAAATAATGCTCATCGCATCGCATTTTTATTAAGTATTTACGTTGCTCTAAATTGGAGAATCAAATTGTAACTAACAAGCATGAAAGTTACAATACTGTTTTATCAAAACTTTCAAGTGGCGTTTAAGCTCGGGAGTTATTAAACATTAATCATTGAAAATCTTACAATTCCAGACATCTCGTCTTGGTGCAATGGCTTCCAGACCAGGAACCAATTTGACAACAGACACTGCACCAGGATTTAATCGTCCAAGAACCGGAACTACAAGTGCAGGCTACCGACCATCTTCATCTGGACAATCAACAATGTTTCGTCCGGGAACATCTACGTCAAGGTTTAGCTTGATTGAAAATATTCGTTTAGATCCAGAGGAAACGTACGTATTCAAAATTCAGCTTAATTTTTTAGTGTTCATACAAAAATTTGTTAATCAGGCCAATCATGAAGCTTAAGAAATTCAAAAGAGAAATTAACCAAATTGTTGATGATTCACAAGATCTTCTATCCAATGGAGAAAAAACAAAAGCTTTGGAAATGGGAAAGCATGCAAGTGAAAAAGAAAAAGAGTTGGTTAAACTTGAAACTGAAGCTGAGACTTATCATGATTGGGATATTACATTTGTTGTAAGTAACGAGCTAATACTTGCAAATCATTTGACGCATTCTATGGAATATTTTGATCTAATTAAAGGTACTTTATAATTTGGCACAAATCTATGAAAATATGGAACTCTACGAAGATGCACTGGCCACATATTCTACTCTCTTAATTGAAAAGTTTTCACTTCAAGAAGGACAAGTACGATTTTGCATTGGAAATATTTACATGAATCAAGCAAAGTATCCTGCAGCAATAAAAGCCTTTCGAACTACATTAGATAAAATTGGAGTTACTAATAATCGATTACGGTATGTTAACAATTTAAACTAGAGTTGAGTGTTCTATTTTCACGTTTTTTTTTCGTTAATTTTTAGGGCAAAATTGCTTTTACAGTGTGGGATCGCATTTGTTAAGATAAATAAACCCGAGGAAGCAGTTGTATGTTTTGAGTCAATCATGGTTATAAGACCAAGTGTTAAGGCTGGATTTCTCTTGTGTATGGCAAATTGTATTGAGAAAGAATATCAAGCTGCAAGGACAAGTTTCTTACTACTTTTGGATGTTCCAGTTCCAATGAAACCAGAAAATCAAACTGTAAGATTTAATTCACATGTACGATTTTAACAACTCAGATTTATAGACAGGAAAACCTTATTGATTTCCTAGGACGATCCAACAATTGACGAGCTAAAAGATTTATTGAGCAGTGATCCATTGGCCCGATATGAAAAGCAACTTCTTGCATATGCTGAAAAATGTGTTTTAACAGCCGGAAGATGCATAGCTCCATTTATTGATATCACGGCATGTGATGGTTATGATTGGGTTTTAAAAACTCTACGACGAAGTAATTATGGATACCTTGCACCAGCATTGGAGGTAAAAATAAAATAGCATATTCCGTTCGTTCGTAGTAATCGATTTGTTCATCTAGTATGTTACTAAATGCAAGTCCTTTATTTTAGATTAGCAAATCTCTTGAACTTTTGAAACTACATAAACATGACGAAGTAATCGAATTACTCAAAAGAGTTGCTGACCAACCAACAAGATTTCAAACACTTGCTGCAACCAATCTTTGTCATTTGTATTTATTGGTAAGTCAAATATTTACCGCTATCCAAAAGAATTTTACAGTTATATCTGTTATTTTCTACCTTCCTAGAAAGGAGATGTAAAGAAAGCATTGAAATATGGGAAGATATCTGTATTTGGAAACCATGTAATGTCAAACTAAACTATTTTTTCGAATTGACATTTTGATGATTTTATTTACACGTTTATGTATTAAATTACAGGGTGATTCTTATAACTCTTCTGGATTCATAAATCTTGGAAATTGCTATGTAGCAGAAGGAAATATGGAAGAAGCTGGAAATATGTACAAGCAAGGATTATCAATGGACCCAACTAATATCAATGGATTATACAATATGGGACTTTTAAGTCAAAAGACCGGAAACTTCAAGGAAGCTTTGAATTGGTTTTATAAGGTGTTGAAACAAGTTCCAACATTTGCTGATGTTACTTTTCAAATTGCTTCAACTTTGGAAATGAGAAGAGATACTGGAAGAGCTTATGATTGGTACAATAAAGCTCTTTCCCGAAGTCCTAATGACCCAGAGATTCTTTTTCGGCTTGGTTTAAATTGTGATGCAGAGGGTGATAAAATTCAAGCCTATCAATATTTCTATGATGTATGTTTTGAATGGAAAGTTTGAGACTAATTGTCTTAATTTATTTGCATAATATTTGTTGAATTTTATTTTTTTTAGTCATTCCGAGTTAATCCAATGGACTTAGATGTAATAAAATGGCTCCTAAATTATGTCACCAGTTATCGGATTCGTCCCGAGGAAGCTGAAAAATATTTTTCACAAGGAACCAGATTACAGCCGAACAATCCTTATTGGTCAAAATCCTTGTCAATATGTTATAAGCGAGTTGGAGAGGTTGATAAAGCTATAGATATTCTACGTAAAGCTCATTCTGAATTTCCTGATGATCAAGATGTCTTGGAGCAATTGATTAAATTGACTAGTGGAATCGATGAATATGAAGCAGGCTACTATGAAAACCAATTAGAACGATTGAAAAGTGAAATGGCGGCGCATTCTACTCCACCTAATACTTCAACACATGAAACAGAACAAAGTGGTCAACTTGTTACATATTGCAGGTATTTACTATCAATTAGCTTTTCAAGCAAGATCAAAATCATAATTGTTTGTTTTGCAATTTTATCGAATTTTGATAGCAAAAGCCAAATGAAGCTCAAATCTAAATCAAAGTATGAGTCTGAATCAAAGTTCATAACCCCACGTATCCCACAAAGCTACATTGGATCTGAATCTGAAGGTGATGGAGAAGTTGATGAATTAGAACAGTTCTTTGAAAATGTGGATGTTACACCTCTCTTGAATGTAGACCAAAGTCAAGAGTCAAATTAATTTTCAAATGAAAATAACAGTGTAAAAATTAAAAATATTAAAAAATATTAAAAAATAAACACGTTACAAATTGAAGTGAACAGGAAAAAATTGTCCACGTTGAATAATAACTAGGGTATAGAAATACAAACAAATTGGTAGTTTTCAAATAGTTAAAACTTGTTTAATGCTTTGTATTTGTATTAGAATTCATCTTGCAATATTTTTCGATTCTCATTCACAAAAGGATCAACAAGTGAGCCGATATTCTTGCATCCAGTTTCGGCAAAAATTGGCTCTTGTTCTGGGAAGTACAACATTCGTTTTAAAATTGCTCTGAAATGTTACAAACGGTTTTTCAATATCAATGATGTTTATATAACCCTAAACAAATATTAGCAGACCCTTACTCTTCATCCACATTATAGATTTCTTTTCGATCCAAATAGTGTTTTGTACATGCCCGAATATGCTTATTTTCCAAAGGAAGAAATGGAATATAATGGTTGACATTTCGTTGGAGGATCATATCGCATTTAGATAATCCACCTAAAAATTCGTTAAAAACAAACTTAACTTTATCTTCTAGCTGTGATAGATAGAACAGGATTACCATTGTCATTAAAAGATCCGTCTTGGATTTTTTGTCTAAAATCTAAAATTTCCAAATCTAGACGATTTTTTTTATCCCGAATCATGTGATCAATTACTAAACCATTGATAACGGATGTCCCAGTATTTGTTAAGAAGATAAAAATTGATTTGGAGTAGTCAATGCCGTCAATATTGGTGTTATATCCAAGAAACGGTGCAATACCATCCAATATTCCTGGAAGCATTTTATCAGCTTCATCAAAAATAAATAAACTTCTTGGACATTTTGAAACAGTGCTCTCCACTGCTTGTGAAAGTTGAATCTGTACATACCAAATTTTAATAAAAGCTGATTGTAAGGATTTATGTACTGAACTTCAACATACCTTAGTTTCATGGATTTTGTTGGGATCTGTGTAGAAGTGCTTGGGTCCTAAATATGACTTGACATGTTTGCTTTGGAGTCCATCCTTAAAAAGGCTCTGAGCAATGAACTCTGCTACAAACGTTTTTCCGGTTCCAACACCACCGTGGAAGCTTAGCACAAGTGGCTTGTCTGGTTTAGGATCCATAACATGATATTGAATAGCATTAATTGTCGATTGAACTGCAATATGTTGTCCATAAACTCGAGTGTGAAGATCTTTTTGCAATTTCTTTAAGCCTACAAACGTTGTTTCAATTCATGACAAGTTAATATATTGCATTTGCAAGCACCTCTTCATAGTATTAACTGCAATAATTATAGCATAGCTTACGAAATTTCATTTCTGCTGAGGAAATGTAACAATCATCCCCACTGACTGAAATTCTCCATAAAAATATACCTGCCAGTATAATGGCAACCAACAGAGCTGCCAAACTTATAAACCATGTTTTCTTCCAACCAGTAATTTTACTCATACGATCAAATTTGTTGTTCAGGATTTTATAAAGCTTGTCTTTCTCGGATTTAAGCATGAGTTCCATTTCTTTGTCGTTTGTTAAATTTTCAACTTGTTGATTGTTTGCACAACCGTCACCATCAAATAGTTCATTTCTTTCTTCACTTTTTATGTTAATTCCAGCATAGATAAATGGATCAAGCCATTTTGCTTTAGCTTTATTTGATTCCATTTCCGTAATCCGATTTGAAAATAAAAAGGTTGAAAATGTTTTATGTAAAAAAATATCTTATTTTGTCCTTTCTATTATAAGTTATTTATGTAACAATAAGTAAAAATTCGAAGTATTAAGTATTGCTCTTCTGAACTGCAGGAGGGACTGCTCAATGAAAAAGAATAAGAATGGATTATTGCTTCAAAATGTTCTACAAATACAATATGCAATCTATCACCTTCGATGACCTTTTTTCTTTACTAATAAAAAATATCGTTGTGCTGTGCTTGTGATTTTACATAATAAGATTTGTAAGAAAACGATTGGTTCGATGTGTTTTTCTAGAGATATTAATGCTTTAGGTACTTGTTACAACTATTTTCTGTCTCCAGTTCTGTCTGTAGATAACTTCAGTTTAACTACATTTGTTATTGCAGTCTTATTAAGCAGTGAAGCTGGTTTATTATTGTAGTAAATTTGCATGAATAAATGCTGCAGAGTTGCATTAAGAATATTTTAATATAACAAATTTACAACCTCACATGAGTATTAGTCAGAGTTATATAGACATTGCCAATCTTTTTGTTAACTTTTTGCACTTATTAGATTGCTTTGAAGAATATCTTTAGTGTGTGCTTGATATACGTACAATTTAATATGGGACCAAAGAAGCAGAGGAAAAGTATTAATCAATACAGAGCTGGAACAGAACCACCAATGGAAACTAAAACCCTTCAATGTAAGTTGCTTAAATTCTATGTCAATAAATACAACTATGAAATCCATAATAATTTTGAATTTGTTCTTTTCAAATTCCAGATCAGTATATTGGAAGGAACCAGCATACTCTATCAAGTTCCTTCAACAGTACTTTCAATGAAAGTCAAGATGAGTTAATTTATGAATCAAAAGTCCGAGAATATGATAAATCAAGTTCTGCATCCAAACGGATGAATTCGCAAGGCAATATTACGACTTCTAAAAGATTTAAAAATTTCCTAGATCGTTGCTATAAACTGATACTTTTAACAATTATACTCGTAATACCAATTTCACTCTATGCATATGCATTGCAAGCAATTATCCAGAGCCAAAATGAAATACACTCGTCCCTCTCGCACCTTCAAGAAAGTATTAACAAAATGGATAACAGAATTCAGAGTTTGCAAGAAGATTTGGAACTGGTAAAGGAGAATTCCGGAGAAAACTCAATCGAGATCAAACTTCTGAAACTATCAGTCGATAAAATTCTTGAAAAAATTACAAATCAGTATAAGTCAGAAGCTCTACATTATTCTGAGCCGATTCCTGGAATTGAAAAAGGATTTGAAGATTTTGATTTAGGAATTCCGGAAATCAGAGAAAATCTCAACCAAATAGAAAGTCGAAGTTTAAAAGATTTATTTAGACAATTTCGAACTTCAATATTTCCAAATCAGTTTTCGGAAACCTGGATTGAACTTTATAGTGGAATTAGTAACTCGTTGAGCGAAACTCCTTCTAGTCCGACATCAATATTAATTATGGTTCCTCCTCAAAAGAAGTTTGAAGAATTTGAAAAATGTTTTGTTGAAAAAGTTGGTTCCGAACTTCATAAGCTCTCCACAGCATCAACAGGTCCAATCAAACTCAAAGAATTCCATTCAACAGAACTCAACAAAGCAACTTACTATGAGGTTAAGACTGAACTAGAAAATTATTTCCAAGATGGAGGAAGATTGGTTATTTTTCATAATGTAGATTTAATAGTTAACAAAAACATTTTAATGCTACTCCATGCACTCGCAGACAATCGAAACTCAATTAATCCACATGCAATATTCATATCGACAGCAACAGTTCCAGAAACAATATATAAAAATTATACATGGGTTCCAGAAAATACGTTGCAAATTTCAAGGGATGTGCTGAGTTTGGAGTGGAGCAGAACTTTATCAAGAGATGATGTAAGCCCACTAATCGCAAGAATTGCGATTAACGTTGTATTACTTAACGATGATGACTGTAAATATTTATAATTAACTAATTTAATTTCGAAAATAAAATGTAGATTATATGAACATGACGGCCAAATTAACTGGAGAAACTAAATTATAACAATTCTTTAAAAGTGTCAAAATTACGTTTCTCTCGAATTTTAATAGTTAAATAAAAATATTGAATTACTACTTAGTATTAAAATTCATCTTGCAATCTATTTCGATTTTTATGTATAAAAGGATCAACAAGTGAACCGATATTCTTGCATCCAGCTTCAGCAAAAATTTTCACATCTTTTGGGAAATACAACTTTCTTTTGGCAATTGCTCTAGATACAAAATGTTTTTTTAGGTACTTTTATATAAGCATGAACATAGTTTAGTAGATTCTTACTCTTCATCAACATTATAGATTTCTTTCCGGTTCAAATAGTGTCTTATGCATGTTAAAATGTGTTTCTTTTCCAAAGGAAGAAATGGAACATAATGGTTGACATTTCGTTGAAGGATCATGTCAGATTTAGATAACCCACCTAAAAATTACAACAAAACTTAATTAGTTATAACCTGTGACTTGCCTTTAAACTTAAAATCATGTCAAGAATACTCTTACCATCTTGTCTATAAGCTGCATCTTGAATCTTTTGTCTAAAATCTAAAATTTCCAAATCTAGGCGATTTTTATTAAGGCTAATCATGTGATCAATTACTAAATCATTGATGAGAGACGTCCCAGTATTAGTTAAAAAAATAAAAATTGCCCTGGAATAGTTAATCCCGTCAATATTGGTGTTATATCCAAGAAATGGTGATATACTATCCAATATTCCTGGAAGCATTTTATCAGCTTCATCGAAAATAAATAAACTTCTAGGACATTTTGAAACGGTGCTTTCCACAACATGTGAAAGTTGAATCTGCGAATAAAGACATTTATTAAATTACGATACCAGATAATATCTATCCCACCTTAGTTTCTCGGATTTTGTTGGGATCTGTGTAGAAGTGCTTGGGTCCTAAATATGATTTGACATGCTCGCTGTTGAGTCCATCTTTAAAAAGGTTTTGAGCAATAAACTCTGCCACAAAAGTTTTTCCAGTCCCGACGCCACCGTGAAAGCTTAGCACAAGTGGTTTGTCTGGGTTTGGATCCATAACATGATTTTGAATTGAATTAATTGTCGACTGAACTGCAATATGTTGTCCATAAACTTGAGTGTGCAGAGCTTTTTCCAAATTCTTTAAACCTGAAAACGTCATAATTGTTGTTTTAATTCAATGATGGGTTTATATATTGTTTCCAAATAGCATAACTGCAATCAAGTTCCAAGTTCGGTAACTTACGAAGTTTCATTTCTGTCGAGGAAATGTAACAATCATCATTATTGACTGAAATTCTCCATGAAATGAAAATCAATAGTAAAACAAAACCGATATACCACGTTTCCTTCCACCGTGCAATGTTACTTATATGATCTTTGTACGTCAAAATTTTAGGTTCCATCTTAATTTGTTTCGCTGCGTTTTTAACTTCTTGA